>JAWQFJ010001652.1:30000-147500 GCA_034096865.1 Theodoxus fluviatilis
AGAAGGACATGCTTTACATTTGCAATTGTGGATCATCCTTTACTTTGACAAGTATGATAAAACATGATCTGACATGACGTGAAGGCAGCAACTACATACTAATGTAAGACCAAAATGCTTTAAAAAATAACTGCATGAGGTAGACTGACGAAGATATTTCAAAGTTGTTTTTCCAAGAGAAAGTTAATCTACACTCATGCCAACCCGCACCTTGGCGAGAGGTTAGTAGGCCAAGCTCTAGTCAGCTGTGTGAGTGAACTGCAGGCAAAGTACTCTGATACTAAAGCTATTAAAGCTCCAATGAAGCTATGAATATCAATGTGAGTAGTCGGTGTATATGATGGCTTTCAAATATATAAGCCGTGTGCATGTGTGTGTAACTCTGTGTGTGTGTGCGTATGTGTGGTGAGTATCTATGTGGTGTGTGTGTGTGTGTGTGTGTGTGTGTGTGTGTGTGCATGTGTATGTGTGTGTGTGTGAGTGAGCTCAACTCAACTTTTCCAACTGTTAGTACTGGTCACTATAACTTTATATTGTACATTTTCCCAAGCTCTGAAAGCACTGATGCTTCAGATGTAAATAAGAAGCAGCACTTCCCACTTGCCACCTACAGTTGGACTATTTCTGACATGCAGACCTCATCTAACTTCATTCCAAGCACTGTAGGCATCCAGTCAAGTTACTTCATGATCAATCAGGGCAGTCTGATTCCTTTTACCCACCAGGAGCTATCGATACCTCAGTGTACACATGACAAGCAGAGGTTGCATTCTAACCTGAACTCCTACCTGCCTAAACCACTTCATGACTGCGGGTGAATTGGAAGTGAGACCTGCCCCAGTGGTATTAGTGAAGAGCCACTCCACTAGTCAAGGCAAGGATGAAACTATCAAGGGTCTGAATAGGACCCACCTTTTCTTGGGTCCCATGCATCATCTCTACCTATAGCATGAGACAAATCAATAGATCATTCCATATGGAAAAGAGCAACTCTTCATCAAGGACAAGGCAGAAACATTTTTTTTCTAACCTCTTCCTTCGAATTAAGAGGACATTTAAATGCTTGGAAATCATGCCATTTGCTGTAGTCATGAATTCAAGATGTATAGCTTCAATATGTTTACGAGTGTTATAAAAGTTGTGTTCATACTTCAGGTTCACAAATTTAAAGCATTCCTGCCATGCTTTCATTCAACCTTTCACAGGAGTTTTCTTGCTTGCAATGATGCTTATCATGCAACTATTCAACCACACATGAAAGAGTCTTCATGCAAGTTCTCACTGTCAGGTGTCACAATGTTCTATTCCCATTATCATCACCAAATCATCATCATCATCATCATCAGCATCAGCATCATCATCATCATCATCATCTTCATCATCATCATCATCATCGTCATCATTATCATCATCATCATCATCATCCTCCTCTTCACCCATCAAATATACATGTCAACATATCCTACTTTGGGGTTGGGTGAACCTTTCATATGCAAGACCTGCTCCAACTAGCTTTTGGGACAATATGATTAAACAGTTCTGAACATGCCTATGAATAACTTTTTTTCATCAAACAGATGTCTACATTCTTTTTTTAAACCATATCACCCAAGCCATGTTACATTTCAGGGTAAGCAGTCAGTAACAACATTAAGAATAAGTTATTTTTTAAAAACCTTCATCAAAAGAAGGCTATTTTTTAAAAACTTTTAATACTTTTTAATTTTTAGTGTGAAACTTGCAGCTGAAAATACTAAACCCAGCAGACCCAAGAAAGAAGCATTTTCAACTTCCAAAACACACATGCAAAAATGAAATCCATCAAGAAAATAATCAACCCATTTTCATGCACACAGTATATGCACAACAACGAAGAAAGCAAAAGGCCAGAAGAGTGACACCACCTACCTCCTCCTGGTGGTGTTCGTTGGGCAGAAGAGCATCAGTGGAGGTTAATCCCACGTACAGGGATGCCTGTAGAGAGAGAGTGTGTGCGCATTCAAACATGACACGAGTATCTCTGTGCAGCAGCATATGGTCAGAGCCCATTGCCTCTTCACCAGCTGGCACCCCTGGCTACTGGACTTTATGGGTCTACTCCAGTAGCTCAGCCTGAAATGGTCCCAGGCAGCCAAAGAGGCTCATTGGGGGCAGGGAACAGAATAAGATCATGTAGAGACTTAGACCCACCTGGGTGTTCCAACCATCTGCAAGGTCCCGAGGCCAACCCATGTGCAGAAAAAAACCCAGTAATCAAATCCAAACTAAATCCTCAAGAAGCTTCATTAGAAAATATACTTCTCAAATTACAAGTCTGTAGCTAATGAATGAAGCAACAAATCAATACAGCAGCAGCAGCATCACCTCCATCATCATCATCATCATCATCAGTTTCGTTATCTTCATCTCGTTGTTGATGTCGTCATCAATGCTGTCATCATCGTCGTTGTTGTCATCATCATCATTATCATCAGTTTCATCATTGATGCTGTTGTCGACGTCATCATCATCATCATCATCATCATCATCATCATCATCATCATCATCTGTCAGATCACCATTGCACAGCAACTGTTTCCCCAGCCTACCGTGACTCGTCGTTTGTGCTGGTAGCGGAGGATGAAGGGCTTGATGATCAGCAGCCAGGGGGCGCTGATGGCAGCCAGCACAACCAGGAGTGTCTGGACCACTTGCTGTGATGCACAAACAGGACAACAGTGATGTCTGCTGAAGTACTAAGGACCAAACGAGACTCATGAGGAGTCAAATCACAAAAATAAACACACTTAACACAGAACCACAGAGCGCAACACACAATCTAGCGATGGATCATAGAGGGTGTGAACAACTAGCAGCAATCAATATTGCCATTGTTGACATTTTTAGCATCTGAAAGGACTACAGACGGTCAACTCACTGTAACAATGTTAAAACTGAGCTACATAGAGTCCAAATCACTGTAACACATAGCCTAACAGAGAATTTTAAATGGTGTAATAACTAGCAGCAGTAAACAGTGTCACAAAGGACTGACACATGAATTATAAAAAATGACTAATGACAGTCAACTCACTGTAAGTTGTAACAAAGTTAACACGGAGCTAGTGGGAGTCTGAATCACTGCAACACACAGTCTAATAGAGGATTTTAGAGCATATGAGTCACTTGCTTCAGGACACATTGTTATATAGGACTACAAAAGGAGTCTACATTGTAGAAACACAGCACAGCACTGGACAGATGTAGAGGTTTGAGTACCATGCCATGATGATGGTGTTGCACACTAGAATAAAACAGAGGTGTACATGACTTGCATGACAACAGACAATTAAGCACAGAAATGGACACTGGTCTGTACAGTTTACTGTTATGGCATGCATTACAGGATTTCAGATGTGGTCAGAGTGTTTACTCTGACAGGCCCTCTTACAAATGACTACAAGAGCAAAGACGACTTATTTCAACAATACTACATAGACCTGCATGAAGAGCTATGATGACTTAACCTTTTTCTGATGGGTAACAAGTATTCTCGTTTAGGCCAAGCACCCATCCGGACAAAAACATAAACACCATAGATGGAAGCATTAATCATTTATATGTTGCATCCTAAAGTTTCATGACGATTGAAGCTCAAACAGGAGAGTTACTGGCTTCTTTTTTTTACCACCCAAGTTTTTGCATTTTTGAGTTGGCAGCCCAAGGCAGGAACTGCTGTTTTGAGTTGGCGACGTCAGTCAGAAAAGGGGTAAACCTCATCAACAAGAAATTTAAGCATTGACATGAAAGGACAGTCTGCATCTATTGCTGCCGAGGCAAATTTAACATGCCAGAAGTGCAAAGTCACAGAACAAACTCTTGCTGATCAAGGGATTTGCACATCCCATGCACATACCACACACTGTCAATGACACACAGAAATCAGTTAAGAACACAATAGTAAGACACTACCCAACCAGCATATGTATGAACTGAACAAGGGACTATTATTCCAATATAGATTTGAACAGACTGTTACACTAGCCTGACTTATTGAAACTATCAACTGACTCACTCAAGACAGCATGGCAGTAATAAGGCCTATGCCAGAAATAACCTGCAATTCAGGTGCCTAATAATTTGGTGTCATCAAATGCATTCAATAAATTAAATTCTCTGGATAAATTTATTGACACCATAAACAATACACAAAACGTACAGGGTAGAAAACATAAGCAGCTCACTTTAGAATAAACCAATTATCTCTTATTAATAAGTACAGCACTTCCTCTATCCAACCAAAAGCAAACCACATCTAATCACTCCATACTGCTTCGATACTCATCATGAACGTCTTCCCCTGTTACATCATGAACGTCTTCCCCTGTTACATCATGAACGTCTTCCCCTGTTACATCATGAACGTCTTCCCCTGTTACATCATGAACGTCTTCCCCTGTTACATCATGAACGTCTTCCCCTGTTACATCATGAACGTCTTCCCCTGTTACATCATGAACGTCTTCCCCTGTTACATCATGAACGTCTTCCCCTGTTACATCATGAACGTCTTCCCCTGTTACATCATGAACGTCTTCCCCTGTTACATCATGAACGTCTTCCCCTGTTACATCATGAACGTCTTCCCCTGTTACATCATGAACGTCTTCCCCTGTTACATCATGAAGCACTTGGTGACTCAATCCATGAAACAATTCAAGCAAAGATGTTGAAAAAAAGAAGCCTTCACTCTTATTCCTTCTGTACCAAGACATCATTCTGACTGCTGTCGTCTGCAGCAACTAGAGATGAACACAGAGCAGAGGCTGCCTGGTGCCTCCCCCATCAGTGGCAATGCTGGAGTCTCCATGCTTTGAGGGCGTGCTAGGGCAGTACTGGCTCAGGGAGCCAGAGTAGCACATATCATGTCCAGGGGGCATAATTCACAATGGACCAAGCCCTCACACTAAGCCTTCTGCTAGGGCAGTACTGGCACAGCGAGCCAGAGTAGCACATATCATGTCCAGGGGGCATAATTCAGAATGGACCAAGCCATCACAACTAAGCCTTCTGGTCTAACAAGGGTGCCTGCAGACTTCCAACAAACAGATTTTACTCCTTTTCCATGACTTTTTGACAATTTTAATGACTTTTCTCACACAAATCTGTGAAAATTTACAATTGTGTCCCACTGCTAGGGACAGTTATGGACAGTGGAACGTGGGCTCTGCATCTCCAGCTCAATGAAGTTGCACCCAGTCATGAGAAGTAACTCTGCATGCTATGGAAGTGATTGCTTGCAAGCCAATAAGCATGATTATAAAAATTATATTTCAGCTTATGCTGAAATTTCACAACTTTTCCACAACTTTTCAGTTTTAGCCAAAATTTCACAACTTTTTGAGGCCCTTGAAAAACATGTTGCAAATTTCAAAACCCTTCCAGGTTTGTAATGACTGCGGGAACCCTGTCTTACACATGCCTTCTCCATATTCACATGGAGGTAGCTTCAGCATCACTCTGCAACCACCCAAACAAACCCAGCAGTGAGACTTGGATAAGAAGAGACCTGCAGACTGCCTCTGCCTCGGTGCTGCTTGCTGCTCTGGGCTGTGAGCCAACATACCTGGTGACTGTAGAAGGTGGCCTGGGGATCACAACCTGCCCCACTTGGGGGTGAGTACTTGAACATAAACATATTGATGTACTCTGAAAGGCAAGCAAACAAATGTATTTCAAATGGATGATGACAGCACCATTTAATAGTAATACATGCTAAGGGCTTGATAAAGTGACACATCTTCTCGTTCAAAACCTGTCATCACATCCAGGAACCAAAGAGCTGTAACACAGCTTTCTATTCTGACACAAAATGTTCAATGAGTTGGACCTGTTTGACACCTCTAACTTGGTATCTGAGACATCCTTCTCAGAGACAATGAGGTTAAAATTCTCTTAACTGAAAATTCTTCCCTCCATGAAAGAAATTCAAGCATACATGATTTTCAAATGTGATTCCACAGGGTTAGTACAGAGTAGGAAAAATCAAATACCAGACGTCTTCCATACATCCCAGAGGGTTTTCCAGACGTACAAAACTATGTTTAAGAGTTCCATCACTTGCTAACCAAGACTTATACTCCTCTTTCTCCAACCAAAGGTTGGAAAACTAGCATTTTCCCATGGCAAGAGTGAAGACACACGTGAAAGTCCATCGGAGAAAGTGGCGTGTGAGAAGTGTGACGACCCGGAAACAGCTGAAACTGCGCGCTGCACATTTCGCATCTGTACGAAACTGCAACTCTGCTTATTTACCTTCCCTAACGTACTCGACAACAACATGGCGACGGCTTCGGTTAATGTCCAGACACGATCAGGATTTGGAATAAACAAACCATTTAACCTTTATAATGCCAGATATTTTGGACCTTTCTTCCCCTTAAAGCCATATTATTTTTCAGCATACAGGAAAAACGACCCTTCTTTAGTTTACAATTACAAGAAAATTTCTGTATAAAACCAAAAATCATTATTTTTGGCATTCTAACAGAAAATTCCATGCTCTTTCTGATGCAATCACTAGAATTTGGCTACATAGGAAGGCAAACTCACCAAACAATATTTAAAATGTGGAAAACAAAAATCAAGCTCACCGTATATAGTCCCCCTGTGGGTTCGGGGTAAGAATTGACCCACCGGGTCTCCCTACGCGATTCGTAAGAGGCAAATGACTACCGTCACTAGGGACACCGTGACTTGAATAGCGTTTACTCTAAAATGCTCTAATGATTTTTGTGCTTAGTGGCTATCTGACAAAGCAGGGACACTGATACATAGGTAGGTACTTGCACTAACGTCACAAACGAGGCTGACGAAACCGGTCCTATTTTACGCTCAGCTTTTTTCGCGTCGTTTTAGAGGCACCTTACTTCGAAGCGTGGATCTCTGCGTTTATCATCGATGACCCACTCATATTAGGTACCACTGGAAAGCTCTTTAAATTTACTACGTGAATATAACGTTTTCTTAAACCCTACGACCATTCTCAGTTAATCGTAGCAGTGCAAAGTAGGACCTTTTGTTTTTGGCTTAATAATTTTCTGCCAAGACAGACGACACGCGTTTTGACGAAGGATACATATTTTAAATAGATTTATGTACATTTCCTGAAAAAATCCTGATTCTAATCGGTTGCACAAAAAAGTTAGAGCTGCCGCAAATTTACCAAATTTTCTGGTCTGTGCCGGAAGTTCCCCTTTCATGTCTTCCGGTAGCAGGCATCATTACGCCGGGAATTTTTATTCTCAAATGCATTGAGTAGATGATCGGCGTTGCGCGGATCTACTCAATCAATGTTAGTTTAATCAAGCATATTTCAAAATTGATTCGGTTTCTGACAGGAATGGTGGCATCTTCATGGTGATTAAACGTGCTTATGATAGTGTTCAACTCGGAATCGACAGGGCCTTCATTGTCATGTTAGTCCCGCTTAATCTCAGTCTTGAGTTCGAGTCATCATCAAGTTCGAATAATTTCACTGTTAATGCATTCATTTTATGACTTTTGTGGAGTTTTACTATCAAAAATAAAATTTGCAGCAATGACATCATAATTATTTTTTTCAGATTGCTAAAAAGAGATTTCGACTTCATACGATGTTGGCCTAATATCAATAAAATAAATATTTGCAGCATTTTTAACAGCTAAAGCATGAATTTCTTAAGACAGTCCAAAGCAATATAGAGTGAAGTACTTTTCCTGGAAATTTCAAGTCAATTGCATGTATTAAAACAAAGTTATAGACAATTTACTTCATCAATCCCCACATTTGGTCACATATTTTTGACCCAGTTCCATTATAAAAAACACCCCTTTTTTCACCACTTTTCCGCTCACAACTTTTGAACTAGTTAAGATAGAAGGATACTTCTTGTACCACTGTGTTTGTCTCTTGAAGCTCTTTAATTTGAGCCTACGTTAATTGCATTACACTGGGTTTGAAAATTTAGTGCAAGTACCTAATACAAAGGCAGTCTTCAGTACTTGCAATTGTATTTCATCTAGTATCCATTTACGATTGTTCAGAGAAGACTGCGTCCATTGTCGAAGGCGAGAATATTCTCCCACCCTGGTATCGGTTTGTTTCTTCGACAATGAGATCAAAGACATCCTGGGTGAAATATAAATCGAAATATTCCGTCTCAGGCAGTCCATCGGGAGCAAAAGCTGGGCCGGGCTCCACAGTAAACGATGGTAACAACTGATGCTCTATCCGTTTGGAGCAATCGTTGGAATTTCTTCCTTACCAGTGCTTCAGATTGTTGGCGCGCCCGCGCCATTGGCGCATATTTTATCAGAATGGCGCGTTACTTTCAATGTGTATGCGCCAGCCGGGCGCGTCATAAAAATCGCCAACTTGTATCAATCCTCAGTCCATCTGTACCACTAAGCCACACCAAGCACATGTGGCCACACCACGGAGTACCAAACCGACGCCAAATTGCTGCTTTGCCTAGCATCGATGCATCGCTCTGTGTGATTGGCTAACAGCCAGCAGACAACCAATCAGCGAACATCTATCAGTTTACCTTGCACAGACTCGCTCACGTGTGCGGAATCAAGATGCCACCGAAGAAAAGGCTTAGAAAAGAAACTGAAGAAAACCAACATCAGTTGACGTTGTCTTCAATGTTTTGCAAGAATAAAGCAAGCGGTAACTGTTTAGTTTTTATCTCTTACTAGCTGAAAATTGAAGCGATCGTTTTTTCTCTCCCTTCTCCCAGATCAGCCAGCCGGCACGTGTTTTCCCCACGCCCCTTCCAACTCCTGCCTCCCGCACTCCAACCTTTCTCCCCCTTCCCTCTTCTCTTAGATGTCGGCAAGGCGGCATGTGTATCCCCCTCCCTTTCCTCCCCTCCTCCAGCGTTTAGTGGGTCAGTAATCTAGCAAGTTCAGAACTGAACTGAACTGAACTGAACTGATCTAGCAAACTGTCGTCTCTAAAAATAGCTATGTGCCGCGAACTCGTTGCGAGGAGGGCCTGCAGTGGGGAGGGGGTAAACCGTAAAGAGGCAAGAGATCTAGACCGGAGAAGGGGGAAAAAGGGATAAAAGAGGGATAGGTGTGGGGTGGGTTTAAAGAGGGAAGAGATCTAGAGCGGAGAAGAAGAATAAAAAGAGAGGGACGGGTGGGTGGGTGGGATGGGTTCAGTACCGTAAACCTAGTGTCACCTGAAGTGATAGTCAGGCTCGCTGTCGTGTTGGGTTTTGCGTCGTTTTGCTCTTGATGATATCGGTTGTGGAAATGTGAACTGTGAGAGTGTAAGGTTGTATGCGTCAAACTTCCGGAAAGAAGGTGAATGAGCGAATACTAGAGGAGTGATTTTGTGTTTGACTGGTTGAAGCAGATCTCTGTTAGATTTCATTGTGTTAGGCCCTAAAACCAAGTTTGTTTAAACAAAACATCATGCTACCAAGAAAGAATAGAGTGGGTTTTGAGTGATCATGACTCTGTGTCAACAGAACGAAATGTTAAAAGAGACAATTAAACAACTGAAAGACACACAGCTTGACATGTGTTTGTTTATTTGTTTATTTTTTGCTTTTTTAATTATTCATTTGTGTGTGTATGGGGGGCGGGATGCTGTAGGGGTGTCATGTGTGGGGTGGAGGGTCATTCTGTTTGAAGTGAAGGTTCGAATGACCCATGTTTTTCAAAATTGACCCATCATTTTGCCTGGCCATGGGTCATTGGGCCCATGAAGTCTGAAAACAATTTGAAGCACTGCTTACACGCTGAAACCTCGGAATCATGCACGACGATTGACTCTCGGACACTCTCCAAGAGATCCTCTTCATCCTCAAACCCAAACATTTCCTCCTCCAAGTCAGAATCAAAGAAAAATTCTAATACCTCATAGTCTATGATGATGTAAACGAAACTCGAACTGTGTCAATCGATCACACGAAAAAATTAGCAGAAAAATCCACAGCATTCAAAAAATCAAAATAGCACAAGCAGATGCAAAAACCAAGTCTCTTTTATGTACTCAACTGTCGAAAGCGCTCTCAAAGTCCCATAACTCTTAGATACTGTCTCTATAAATAGGCCCTATTGTTTGGGCGGATAGATCTGACCGTGGCTGTTCGGGAAAGAAAGCGTGTGGCATATACATCCACCTGCGGCGCTCTAAAGATTACAAGAGAAATACTGTTCAAAACTTTCTCAAGACTGATTCTGCATTTTATAGACATTTTCCAGCTTTTTTCCATGAGGACAAAAAAAAAGTTGCGATATTCCAGACTTTTTAAAGTCTGAAATTTAAATTTTCAGTTTCACGAATTTTTCCAGACTTTCCAGACTCTGTGCAAAACCCTGATTGCAGCCTTTAGTTACAGTACCTGTTCTAAGGCTATGTCATTATTGGAATGTGTGTGCAAGTGGGGAAGAAAATTATGCTCAGCTGTTTCTAATTCTGTTCTTTGTGTCGGAAGCTCAACTGCACTGACAGAGCCCAGTATCTGGTACTGTGATCCTACTTCCTTGAACCAGAAGTAACCCACTCTCAAGCAAAGCCATGGTCATCACTTACGGATGAGCAGAGATGGGGCACACCCTGACTGGTCTGAAGTGAAGGTGACCCACTTGTAGTAGACCAGAGCAACCAGGTAGCCAAAGAGACTCATCAAAAAGATGAACTCTGGGAGGAACTCGCAAAAGAAGTCCATGGGCCTGCGGAAGTGGCTGGAAAAAACAAAAAACTAATTATTTGGCATCAGCTGAGGAGACAACAACACAACAGGACAGGGGAGAATGACAGTCCACGTAAGTACTGCTACTACAACAAACAGTAGAAGGAAAGGAAGTAGAAAATGACAGTCCACATAAGTACTGCTCCTACAACAAACAGTAGAAGGAAAGAGAGTAGAATATTACAGTCCACGTAAGTACTGCTACTACAACAGTAGCTAGAAACTCCCTACGGAGCGAAGCAGCAGACGGTCTTCCGAGGAAGAGCCCCCCGTCGCCGAGTGTTTCGGCCCTATAATCTTCCTTACACTCTCGGGGGGTGGGCCACACCTGGACTGACCTCCAGGTGTCCGTCTTTCTGCCACTGTATTTGGCAGGGGCGGGGAGAAGCAATCAGAATTAAGCATCTGTGCTCAAGGATGCAACTCTGGAATCCGAGCCATTTCGAACCCCGCACCCTCTGCCTGCCGGTCCAGCACGCTACCGCTCTTGCCACAGAGCTTTGCGGAGAATGCGCTCCCTTATTGGCAGGGCCCGTATTCACAACGGCGATTTATCTTTTTAACACTTGATTTATCCCCTAGCCCCGCGTTATCTTGATCGGTTAGATAAGGTACGCTCGTCAGAGGATCCTAGGTTGCGCTTTGCTATATATACTGGTTTCCAGTCAAGGGAGAGCGGAACAGGCAGTTGGAATCGTCTGAGTTTAGAGATAAATCGGAGTTAAAATAAATCGCTAATAAATCGCAGTTGTGAATACGGGCCCTGGTCTTTTCCTTCAGTTCGAGATCGCGCCCGGGGGGGGGGGGGGGGGGGGGGGGGGGGGGGGGGGGCGCAGAAGGAAAGGAAGTAGAAAATGACAGTCCACATAAGTACTGCTACTACAACAAACTGCAGGAGTGGGAGTAGAAAATGACAGTCCACGTGAACAATGCTACTACAACAAACTGCAGGAGTGGGAGTAGAAAATGACAGTCTACGTGAACAATGCTGCTACAACAAACTGCAGGAGTGGGAGTAGAAAATGACAGTCCACGTGAACAATGCTGCTACAACAAACTGCAGGAGTGGGAGTAGAAAATGACAGTCCACGTGAACAATGCTGCTACAACAAACTGCAGGAGTGGGAGTAGAAAATGACAGTCCACGTGAACAATGCTGCTACAACAAACTGCAGGAGTGGGAGTAGAAAATGACAGTCCACGTGAACAATGCTGCTACAACAAACTGCAGGAGTGGGAGTAGAAAATGACAGTCCACGTGAACAATGCTGCTACAACAAACTGCAGGAGTGGGAGTAGAAAATGACAGTCCACGTGAACAATGCTACTACAACAAACTGCAGGAGTGGGAGTAGAAAATGACAGTCCACGTGAACAATGCTACTACAACAATAGGAGCAGTGGGAGCACCAGCAGTAATAAAAATAGAAGAAACAGAAGTAGGAGGAGAGGCAGGATCAGGAGGAGAGAACTATGTATGTATGTACATACATGCAAACATACATTTGTATGTATGTGTTCGTTTTTGTAATGCACTATTCTCACTCCAAGTATGCTCAAGCACAGATATTTCATGATTTTAACAGAAAAGTTTTAAAGTTTCTCTAGAAAGTCACCAGTGATCCAGATCTGTTTTGTTTCTAGAAGCTTGTTCCAGAGTTTTGGGCAAATGACAGAGAAACATCTGCAGCCACATCTCATAAGCCCCAACATAGAGTTGTCACAAGATAAGTTTTCCAAACAATCACAGTTGACTGAATAGTGTGCATCTATGAATAAGGTCCGATAGTACAAAGTAAGAAGAAGTAACAACAGTTACTAACAAAAAAACAAGTCTTAAGGGAAAGGAGGAGGCAGAGTAGGAGCAGAAGCAGGAGACGGAGAATTAGGACTAGGAGGATGAAGAAGAGAACAATGATAAATAGGAAAACAAGAACACTCACACGTTGTTGAAGACACTGAGGCAGATGCCAAACAACATCTGGCTGATCCCCAGGATGATTGCTGTCTTCATCTTGAAGGAGTTCATGAAGGTGATCTTGTTCAAAGCTGACTGCCACACCTGTTACCAAATCAACAAAAATCTCACTCGGATAAATGACTGAAATAAACAAGCATGCTCTGATACAAAGTATTTCCAGCAATAACGATTGTTGTCATCATTATCATCATCATCATCATCATCATCAACACCACAATCATCATCATCATCCAAATAAATGCTAAAGGGGATTATTTTCATTTGATCCTGAAAAGATTTACAAGGGGGCGGAAAACACATCTTTCAAGGTTTTTGTATTGGTCTCTCAATGTAATATATACAAAAATACTTTTTCCTTAATCAGTGATCCTGCCATGCTGGGACAGGTATCATATCATAAAATAATGAGATGCAACAAAGGATGTTATCATTCCCTTAGATTTTTTGTAATTAATAAAATTGAATGCTGCATACGTACAGGATCAATGCCGAATTCATACGGAGTGCCATTTCTGAAGTTTTTGACGGGGTTCATCTGCAAGGTTTTTTTCCCCTGGAAATCACCCTCGCTGTAAAAAAGAAAAATGACCAGCATTAATCCCAGCACTAATAGTAATACTTCCTGTCGTGCATGATAATATATGGATACATTAAAATGACACCTATTCTTGGAATTTCTCACTCCTGGTCACTTCAAGAGCAGTGACTACGGTGTGGCAAGCAGCAGTGGTTGTATGTGCAGTGTTCCCTAAGGGGGTCTGCCTTTAGCTAAGGAGCCTGAATACTTCACCTTGCTACAAACAACGTCACTTACACAATGACTCCTAATGATTTGTGCATCTTTTCCCACATATTCATTAGCTATGTCCAGTGGCTCTGGCAGTATTCACACTTTTTTTGTGAGCCACAAATCCCCCCCCCCCGAAGAAATGAAAACAACCTGGAGATATTTTGCAATATGAGCAGCTATCATGTGTACAAGACATGTTGACACTCTTAAAAACATGTTGCCGCATGTGATGCCCTGAATGAGTCTAAGATGGGAGTCAGCCTCCACTTGGAAATCTCACAACACATGCAGCTGAGGTTTTGTACATGTATTAGAAATGAGACAACTAAAGTCAGTTTGTTATCTAGGGGTCATTATGCATTGAACATGTGGATCATACATACTGGGAAGCCCAACTTGAAATATCTCTCTCTCTCTCTCTCTCTCTCTCTCTCTCTCTCTCTCTCTCTCTCTCTCTCTCTCTCTCTCTCTCTCTCTCTCTCTCTCTCCCTCTCTCTCTCTCAACACTGGCGCCGCAAGCCTCCAAGCCAACGTCGAAGAGATCATCAGCATCGTATCCACTACCAGCAGAGGTCAGAGCACACTTCTTCTCGTTCTGAACCCAGATGTGCAGATGATAACTTTCGAATCAAACCGATCGTATTACCGCGAATATTGAAATAGAAGCTGAGAATAAAAGTACGTGAAGCACGACCTATGCCTGCAAGTGCAGAAACACGAAGTTCACGCCCACCTAGTGTGTCACCTGTGTGTGCTGCTGCCGTGTCAGGGGGAGAGAACTGTGCTATCGCAGCTGTGGATTGCTCGGAGATGGCAGAGACTATTGCGGAGGTAGAGGCTGGATCTGAGAAGGACGAAGGAAGCGAGGAGGTAACAACTGACCTGATTCAGAAGAGAATCGAAAAGCTAAAAAAAGATCTGGAAGATGATCGTCACAGACGTCTGCGCGGTGTTGTGAATAACTGTGTGTTCACCTCTGCACCTGATAAGCCGTCTCCAGAACCATCCATCCCCAAAGACCACGGACAGTGCGACACCCCGCTCCACAACAGAACCGATGCAGACCATGCAGCACCAGACCAGCTTCCATCTCGGACCGATACGGTGGGTACAGCAGAAAGGAACGAAGCGGAATTTCGTAGGCGGGAAAGCGGCAGGCCAGCGGACAGATCACCTATGAGAAGATTCCTCAGATCGAGTCGAAGATAGATTCTGCGGACTGGGTCGGGGTGGCGGTGATTCTGAGCGTGCCAGAGATCTATCATTTCCTCCTTAGATACATGGCAGTTACAGCCAGACACCTGTTTCCCGCAGCCGGCCCGATCACTTTGGTCAGCTACCTGCTAGTCGACCGGTGTACCCGACGCATTCGCAATCAACACACGTGCTTGCAGCAGCGGAGCGCGGAGTGACAGACAGATGCTGAGATAGCAACAGCCAAGGCAGAATGCTGTCACTGATCGCTTGAGACTGTTGTTCAGAAATGTCGTGCAACAGACAAGACTGACTGCAGTCTTGATGACACTGTCCTTGTTAAAGGTTTTTTCCCCTCCTGTTCTAAAATTGTAACAGGCCTGCAGCCTATATACAATAAACACTTCATTCGTTTGTTCGTTCGCTCTCTCTCAAAACAATTTGGTCCTTCACATCATGAACATTTCACAGCACCATCTTCAATGTTAAAAACTGTTACATGTACCTAAAGCACTCTTCTTTTATCCAACGTTATGATTCATAAGCAGCGCAGTAATCAACATAGCAGCAGTCAGCAGGGAGACATTAATTCCATTACACATTCAATAAGAAGATTTTGTACCAAAGTAATCAGTACCACTAGAAACACCTATCATGGAGTATGAGAGCCAGAAAGAGTTCTAAAAGAACTTACGTGTAGTCAGAAGACCACGCGCTTCCAAAGATGTTGAAGGATTTGGAGAAGATGTCATTGTAGATCAGGCCAGTGTACATGGAGAACAGTCCCATCAGAGTGATGATGTACCGACCACCAAAGAATGTGTTCCAAATCTGCAATTAATCACACAGCTGTTCTAAACCCTTCCTTCATCATGAGAAGACACTTTCATTAATTCAGCTGCAGTTTTCATTTCCAAACAATACAAAGCAAGTTATGTACTAGATGTGACAATCAAAGGGACATCATTGCAGTCTTGTTTTTCGAAGCGAAATACACATTTATAATTGTCTTTTAAAAATTTATAGGATAGGTATTTACCTTGCAACAACTACTTTAAAGTTATCCGTCTGATTGTCTGACCCCTTCAAATTATGAATATTTTTCTTTTAAAGCCAACTACATTATACATTTCTGAGACAAACTCCAAAAGCACAACACCAAATAATTAATAATCTTGATATTCATTGTGCATCACCATTACTTTCTGCCCCCAATGAAAGTAAAAAAGTGCCAGTGTGGAGAGACTTTCATGCAAAAAGTCAAGGTGTGCTTTTATATAGTGATTTATCACCAATGTCTGACTCTCAATCCATTCTACTCTCTACCCACTTGATCAATCAATCCTTCACTGGCATCTGATCACACACACACACACACACACACACACACACACACACACACACACACACACACTTGGTAGCAGATACGACAGGTGGGTATCTGCACCAACTCCTCTCCCTGGAAAGCATTCCAACATGATGCTGGCTCATGGCCACATGCAAGGGTTATCCACACTACAGAATCCCATCATTGCCCTCACAGGTACCTGGTAATACTCCTGGGTGGGGAGAAACAATGTGAGTTAAGCACCTTGCTCAAAGATGCAGCTCTGGGAACCATGCAGCTTCAAGTGCCAAAAGCTTCCATTAGCCAAGAGCCACTGCAGGGGCACATTGCTTATACTAGGAACCTTGCAAGATCTTGTGAGGAACAGGCTGGTGTCAACACGGGTCAACGTGATGAAAGCCGACTTAAAGGCAGTCAAATATTTAACACACGTTGACACCGGCCTATAATTTGCCAACTTGGTTAGCTAATCAATGTGCCCCAGGTCAAAAGCACCAACCACTCAGCCGCGGCGCCCCACACAAAGTCCTGCACATCCAATAGTAAGAACTTCAAGGATGGCAGCGGCTAGCAAACCACGAAATTGAAAGCACATTTCCACAGTCCTGCCTGCCTCACCTCATTGTCGGACTTCTGAGCAGCCAGCTTTTTCTCACTCAGAACCATCCACAGTCCAAAGAGGAACATCAGCATGCCGTGCCCAAAGTCCCCAAACATCACGGCAAACAGGAATGGGAAGGAAATGATGGTGTAGGGAGCTGGAAACAGGTACAAATCATGACCATCACCAGGCAGAGAAGTGTTAAAAATAAACAAGAAGGGCAAAGCCCATACGACTCACATGCTTGACCTTGACCTTTATATGACCTTGACCTTCAGGTGACCTTCAAGGTCAAGGTCAAACAACTAAACCTACCAATGACATCATACACAAAGAAATGCTTTACACATTTTTCCTACCAAAATACATGTGACCTTGACCCAAGGTCAAGGTCATCCAAGGTCATGCAACACAAAGCTGTTAATTCAAGACATAGGAAGCACAATGGTGCTTATAGGCACTTTCTACCATGAGATATAGTCACTTTTAGTGGTTCACTACCCCATTTTGGTCACATTTCATAAGGGTCAAAGTGACCTTGACCTTGATGATATGTGAACAAATGTGTCTCATGATGAAAGTATAACATGTGCCCCACATAATTATTAAGTTTGAAACAGTTATCTTCCATAGTTCAGGGTCAAGGTCACTTCAAAATATGTATACAATCCAACTTTGAAGAGCTCCTGTGACCTTGACCTTGAAGCAAGGTCAACCAAACTGGTATCAAAAGATAGGGCTTGCTTTGACCTATATACCACTTGTAGCTAAGGTCGCCATTCTCAATAACGTGGGAGAAAATTGGGAAAATGTGAAAAATGACTGTTTTGGAGACCACATTTATGGTTCCTGTGACCTTGACCTTGAAGCAAGGTCAAGTCACTATGTATGTTTTTTGAGGCCTTGTCATCATACACCATCATGCCACATTTGGTGTTGATAGACTTAATAGTCTCCGAGAAAAATCCAACGTTTAAGTTTTTTACGCCCGGACGCCCGGACGCCCGGACGCCCGGACGGACGGACGGACGGACGACACGGCTGAGTACATAGACTCACTTTTGCTTCGCATGTGAGTCAAAAAATCAGCTAGCAACCCCTACAAAGGGTGGACCCTCTCAAAAAACATGAGGTAGAAAACCATGAAGAGTTCTTTTACAACACAATTTAAGAGAATCTCGTCTGAAATTATGGTGAAGAAGATTTATCAATACAAATGCAGAGGATATAATGGACACCAGAGGATCAAATACTGAAGTGGACCCCATAAGGAATCAAATCAGGGACAGATTATCAACTGCAAAACGTTCCTCCCAAGAAGTGATTTCACTTCATTATTGCCCCTGTATTTTCACATTTCCCATTATTGGTTCAGGGAAAGTCACAACCTTACCTAAAACATAAAGAGGATGTTGCACAGAACACACCAACCAGGTAGGGTCTCCCCAAGAACAGCAGCTTACACCAATGACAACAACAACTGCATTCATCTCCACTCACTGGGGTTGACCTCCATGTACTCCGCCACTCCATAGGCATCCACAATGCTCTGGAAGCCCTGCGTGACGCGGTTGGTGCGGAAAAAGGTAGGGGGAGTCTCACTGGAGATCATGGGGTTGATGACGCTGGGAATGTGGCTGCCACTGGCTTTCTGCAATAGCAAGGAAGCGGAGGATTCAGCAGCACGCCAGATGCAGATTTTGGTCATAATGGATGAAAGAGATCAACAGAAACTAAGTGCAAAATCATAGTCCATCCATTACAAATCGTTTCACGTGAAATCCAAATACTAACTCCTCATATGCATGGCATACATCCATCATTAAAAGTGCAGATGTCAACTCTGCTTACTTGCCATGACTCCAGTTTCTGTGCCTAAGACTGCTTTGGATCCATCTGCATGACATTCATGAATAATCATGTATAACTTGCGGTTACAGTATCGTATGTCAAGTAGGGCTAGTATTGCTTTGACTTGTAGTTGTATATCGGTTCCTCTAGCGTCATCGCCACATTACCTCTTGTACCTCAACCAAACCACAATCTCTCCCTCCTTGTACTACTGCCATTCCTTTCTCATTTTGCAACACCTCCACCCACCTCTCCCTTCTTGAGGGCAGAGCGCAGCATGTCCAGTGTGTTGAGTGGAGTCCAGCACTCAGCAATGAGGGAGTTGTGGGAGACGTCGAAGTTGAACATGTTGAGGGTGTGGTAGATGGCCTTGACCTTCTCCACCTTGGTGATCCACACACGAAGCTCCTTCTGGGCCCCCACCAGCACGCGGTGGCGGTGGTCATCCGTCTGGTTCAGGACCTGGTACACAGTTATGGCAATCACTATGGTGTATAATGATGAAAATCACCATCACAGCCCAGATACTTCCAAATCACTGGATCCATGAGATGAAATGGTCAAGTTAACTGAAGCCAAACTACATTAAAAAAAGTTTGCCAAAAGATCCATGTCATGAAAATGCCTAAGGTTTAGGATTGGGAGTTTCTGATAAAGTGTAGGTCCACAGAACCAGAGCGGGCTTTGTAGATAAGTTGGAAGGGAAGGAAGTTCCTGTGGTTTCAACAAATGAGGAGAGACTGAGAGGTTGACCGTGTACTCATGCAAGAGGGGAGAGCACTGGGGGGTGGGCAGAGTCAAAATCATACTGTCTGCATCACTGACTTACCGTCTTGAGGTCCTCCAGTCGAGTGGAGACGCCACGGTACATCTCCTCCCGCTCCTGATGAGCCTCAGGACAGGGGTACAGGGACACCTTGAATCTAGACAAGCACAGACAATTAATATTCAGCCTTTCAGTTTCATTTTCACATACATTCAGGAGTAGAAATGAGAATTTTGGACAACTCTTCACACACAGCAAGTAAAAGAGTATGCATGTATCTGAACAATGTTAGCAATTCAGTTTCCTATAATATAGGTCTGTTTGAGTTCATTTTTTGATACCAGGCATGTTTGAGAAACATGAACCAATATTCATTAAAAGGACGTTAAATTAGCAAAGAATTACTACAGAAGCAATTAAGGACTTTATCCATATGTTACTCTGAGCCACTATACCAAAACAGACTAAAATTCAGTAAACTGCAGTGAAACAAATGAAAGGGGACAAAGAATAAGACAGCACTCAAATCAGCACTCACCCATCACAGACTTTTCTAACAATGCTCTTCAGCTGCTCCCCTTGGAAGAAGACGATGAAGACATGCTTGTGGATGGGGTCACCCTGGAATGACAGCCACAGTCAAGCATCCGCTAATCAGCTGAGACAAATCACTGTCAACAAATATGCATGGAATTAATGAGATTAAACATCTTAGCAATGAATTAAATAGGTTCATCAACATTTTTTCTCTTTTCTACACAAATGGCCAACATTTGCACAAGAGGTGAATACTGTCCCAAAATCTCATAACCCAGACTCCATTAGCTACGCTTTATTTATGCATTTTATTAATACAAAATATTGACTGTTGCTGTTGTTATCCTGATATTAAAAGTTTTGGTGACATCTTTTGATGGAAACATCAGATTCAAAGTTTTCGTCACATTCATTCATCATGGATTACAGCCAGAAGGCTCAAGGGGGAGATAAGAATTGGTGACACTGACTGAGGCCGGGTCGATCAGAGGCTCATCAATGGCAATGCTCTGGAAGTAGGTGTTGTTTCGAGTGCAGCGCTTCATGATCTTCTCAAAGTTGTAGCACTTCTCCCGAGGAATGACACCAGCCACAAACCTGAAAGATGGTCACAACACATATTGATGTCATGAAGTCAACAAGAACCTCTCCATGTTACTCAGAAAATCTTTTTAAAATTTGCCATCAGTAAATGCATCAGACACACTAACAAATGCAGGAGGTAATGTAAAATTTCTTTGAATATATTTGGGAGAAAGAATACAGAAATGAACAGAGTTTCTAACCAAACTATAAATCTCTCTCTATGTCTCCTTTTTCCCACACACACATTCTCTGTGGCTAGATGTTCCTGGTTTGCATCTTTTTTTCAATAAAGAAGGATGAAAAAAAATAATTTTAAAACAGAGGAGCACAAAAACAGTTTACAGAGGTAAGGAAGAGAGATGAGCGGGGATGCCTACCCAAGCTGGACAGCTCCCTGACCGCGGTCATAGTCTCCCAGCTGACTATGGGCATCCGCCACAAAGCTTCGGTCTTGGGTCTGTAGAGCAAAATGGCAGCTGGAGTGAGTGGAGACAACTGAAGGCTGTGCAAGCACGAGGTAATTTGTATGACACCAACAGAGTGCAACTTCAAACCACAACAGGTCTACCCTTTATATTGGTTTAGCACAGGCCAAATGTATCAAAATAACATATTTTTCAATGGAAAAGAACTATTCTCCTTTTTGATTCTACAGCTGCAGACAGATCATATTTGTACACAACATAGGAATGTTTCTATGATAGCACCAAGCTACCTTCAATTAGCTTTCAATGTTATTATCTGTTCTGATGACAAACTTTGACAACCATTTCAACAATGCCTGAAAACAGGAGCACAATAGGCAGACTAAGCAGAATTTGCTGGTAGCCTTTCTTAAGCCTTACCCTGGCACCATAATCAAGACTGTTTGGTCTGTCAGTGCTTCCAACAACAAAACATGCTATATTTCAAGTAGGTACCGGCAGTCAAAAATTAGATTTGTGCTTTTGTTTATGAAATGTGTTTTTATGGAAAGTGGTAACAGATACAAGAAAAACAACAAAAAAAGTAAGTGGCCAACTTTATTAGTTCCCGAGATATTGCTCATCAAAGTCGCGACCCTGAGCGAAGGCCAAAATAAACAAAGATTTGAGCAATTTTACAACTTTATCATTGTTTACACTAATACAGCACAGTTCAGATATTGACATATTCTTAAAATAGAAGTTACTGCCAGTAAGAATCTGCAATAAGAAACATGCCTGCAGGAAGGATAAAGCAGAGATATCATGCCAAAGTGGCTTCAAAATGACTTCAAAAGAGCATGAATATTGCCCGGGGGGGCATGTTTACAGGTCTGTAGTTCTAATAATAAGGGACACAGAGGCCTCAAAATCCATTTTCACACCTAGATGTACATATATATTAAGCCTATTTTTATTTTAGCAATACACTTTAGTGGGAAAAAAGTTATAGAGCTTCACAATTGACAAAATCCTCAATTTCCACGATGGAAATCGGCAGTTTTTAACTAAATTTCACTTTAAAGACCAATATCTTCAGAACTATGGCAGTCTGAGTATTCAAATTTGGCCTGTAGTTTATGGACACAATATGCAACAGACAAACATTCAAATTCAATACTTTAAGTTAGTAGTTCGAACTAAATGTACTTGTGAAAGTAAAAAAGTGCAAGTTTTTAGTGGTCGCACAGTGGGAAAAGTGAACTTAAGGACAATTATCTTCAATCATATTCAACTTCAAGGGTCAACTTTCTAATTTGGCATGCAATTTATGCACAGACTAAGCAACTCAAAAACATTCACAATTCAATAGTCAGAAATTGCAAAACATAATTATGAAGAATGTATGCCCGTTTCAGTGGTAAAACTGGAAAACTTACCTTCACATGAACAGCAGACAAGACTCAAGAGTATTCAAATTTGGTCTACAGTTTATGTACATATCAAACAACTCAAAAAGATTCAGAATCAACACAAGATTCTATAGTTGTAACAATAAATAGTCATAACAAAAATATGCAAAAAAAGGGTCAACGTCAGTACACTGAATTTCAGTACCAGAGCACAAACGGTTCATAATATGAATGCATATGTACAACTACAATCTCCTGTTAATTGCCAGGGTGAGCAGCAAGGTAGTTTTTACAGTCACTGTAGATCTCACTGAGATCAGCAGGGGGGAACTGAAAATTAAAAAAAAGAATGTTTTAGCTGCGATTTGCAACTACTGAACTAGCTGTGGAAACAGTAGTAGCAGACAACAGAAAGGCTTCGATTCACAACTTCCGGTTCAACCACTTGTGTTTGAAATCACGTTTTATGCATCTAAACTATGAAAAACAAACTGCATCAATTCACAAATACCCTTAAAACGTTTTCCTCCATCAGTAGGTGCAATATTTTGACCAGTTGCTTTGACTTAGAAATATCAGTGACTTCAATACAAGGACAACCGGCGCATCAGATCTGCAATCGGTCTTTCGACTCTTTGTCCAAAATCGACTGAGAGTTCAACGTCATTTTCAAATATTTTCACGAAAAAAATCAATAATCCGTCTACAAAAACAACCATAAGATTCTTCTTTTTAAAATAAATGTTCACTTACCGAAATATCGTTCGATTTTCTGGAGAAATGACGAAGTGAAACAGTCCGGCGGTGCGGAAGATTTTCTCGTGTCGGCCATGTTGAGACATTCCAATTGAATGAGCTCCGCTTGGCGTGCATGCGCCGTAGATCTTAGTTTCGTATGTCATTAAAACTGGCGAAAAACGACCTTTCCGGCGATACCAGTTATGTGTAGGCCAGATTCAATAACTTTTATGAAAATCCTCTTCAAAGTTCAATGTTTTTTGAGCGATGTTTTTAATCGAAAATCTGACAAACTTCGCAGAATCATTGAAGAATAAAAATTATACAAAAATATAGCTGAATCATTCCTCTTTCAGCATCAAATCATTTGCATACCATTAATGAAACTTTTACACACGCGCAATGGAATTTTCCTTGGTGACCCGATTCCGGCAACCACGCGAGACGGGAAACCAGTGGCGGCCAGCGCTGCGCTTTCAGCATGTGGGATTGCTTTTCTAATTAATTTTTACACTTGCGTTCTTGCATTAAACTAATATTAATTAGCTGCAATCGATAGAAGAAGATTCAAACTTTTTATTCCCATGTTTAATATTGCTTGAAAAACAAACAGAACGGAGAAATCTCTTCTGAAAAAAGGCAAAATTTCAAGCAATTTTGGCGTTTCCCGCATAGCTGTATAGAGGCTGCCGGTACCTATTTCAAGGGAGAGACACATACTCTTTCTTCAGCACATCCCCTTCTAACTATCCAACAAAATATAGAACAAGAAGGGCAAAGCCCATACGACTCACATGCTTGACCTTGACCTTTATATGACCTTGACCTTTAGGTGACCTTCAAGGTCAAGGTCAAATAACTAAACCTACCAATGACATCATACACTAAGAAATGCTTTACACATTTTTCCTACCAAAATACATGTGACCTTGACCCATGCAACACAAAGCTATTAATTCAAGACATAGGAAGCACAATGGTGCGTATTGGCACTTTCTACCATGAGATATGGTCACTTTTAGTGGTTCACAACCCCATTTGGGTCACATTTCATTAGGGTCAAAGTGACCCTGACCTTGATGATATGTGACCAAATGTGTCTCATGATGAAAGTATAACATGTGCCCCACATAATTATTAAGTTTGAAACAGTTATCTTCCATAGTTCAGGGTCAAGGTCACTTCAAAATATGTATACAATTCAACTTTGAAGAGCTCCTGTGACCTTGACCTTGAAGCAAGGTCAACCAAACTGGTATCAAAAGATAGGGATCACTTTGCCCTATATACCACGTATAGGTCAGGTATCCAATCTCCAAAACTTCAGAGAAAATTGAGAAAATGTGAAAAATGACTGTTTTTTAGACAACATTTACGGCCCCTGCGACCTTGACCTTGAAGCAAGGACAAGTCACTGTGTATGTTTTTTGAGGCCTTGTCATCATACACCATCATGCCACATTTGGTATTGATAGACTTAATGGTCTCTGAGAAAAATCCAACGTTAAAGTTTTCGGACGCCCGGACGCCCGGATGCCCGGACGGACGAAACGGGTGAGTACATAGACTCACTTTTGAATCGCATGTGAGTCAAAAACCTATACCAGACAACTGTAAATGCTAATTTTTTTTATTTTTTTTCGGAAAGTGTATTTCACAACCCTCCCCATGTCATCACTCACGGCATAAGTCATTACTAGCAGGCTTGGCCCAGTCACGTCCTCACAGCATATGCCTCGACTACCAGAGTATGGATTAAGTGCTCCCTTTCCCACCTATTAGGAAATCAATGTCTGACATTCATTCAAAATTAGTGGACCTCTTTATTGCCTTTCAAAGCACTTGATTGGAAAAGATGCATCTATACTAGCTGTTTGGAATTGCCAACTTGACGTTATAACTGAGCAGCCTTTGGGCTGGAAGTGCGCGCAATATAAATATATTATACATACATACATACAAGTCAGATTTATCTTGGCTTTGCTGAAAGCTGGCACTCACCACACCAAAGAGATGGCTGGACTTGAGGAGAACTTCCTTCAGCTCAGTCAGCTCCAGGGAGTTGCGTTTCAGCGCCTCCGCATTGGTGTTTACTTCTCGCAGCTCGCTCTCCACCTTCTCAAAGGTGGCCTGCAGGGCAAGAAATCTCATCAGTGTCCAGCAAGCTGTATATGTGTGTGTGTGTGTGTGTGTTTGTGTGTGTGTGTGTGTGTGTGTTTGTGTGTGTGTGTGTGCGTGTGTTCGTGTGTGTGTGTGTGTGCGTGTATCATGACTCCAGCCTCACTCACTTATGATATCCATTTCACTTGTCTATTTAACTCAAAATAGGAGAGTCCAGGAGACCATGAATCATAACGTATAGATAGTGACTAGGCAAGAATATTATCCTTAGGGCATGACACTCTCAGAATCACTGTGCAGTGTTGTCAGTAGTGGCATGATATTCAGTTTCAACCCCAAGTAAGAGTGTTATGCACACATATAAAACACTGTAACTGTTAGTATGATGTAACTGCATGCATTTGTTACCCATCATTCTTCTAATTAATAGATAATGTATACACAGTTTGCATCATTAAAAAATGCAAAAAGATGACATCTTTCCTATATTCTTCCATGTCCTCAGACACAGTTCAGGGGTCAGACTCTCTATTCATCCATGAAACAATCAAAATTCAACACTGGCTACAGCAACTGGCCACAGCTGGGGGACTGACAGGTGTGAATGTGTTCTTCAGTGCGGGATTCAGGCTTGCAATCCTGGTGTCAGATGATGAGTGTGTACAACAAGTAATGCCTGCTTACCTCAAGGTCCACCATGTCCTTTGGAGGGGGGGCAGGCAGATTGTCCTCCAGCTTTGGGATCTTCAGTCCCTCCTTGCGCACCTCCTTCTCAATGTACCCTGCAGCCACAGTTCTCCATGGGACAAATCCAACAAAACATGACAACAGCTCTTTAAATGACACAAGCGGAATCTCTTTGGCTCCCTTTCCAAAGCCACACAACAGAGTAGTTCAGAGAAGATTTGTCATGCTGAAGCACTAAAAACTTATTCATAGTTTTGAAACAAGAGGAAGATCTCAAACATTTTAATAGAGAGAGAACAACTTTTCTGCAAACAAACCGACCAAATTGCAGCAATGCCAGGGCAACAGAAAAAGTCCAACTTACTCAGTTTCCTCTCCATCTCTTCACATCGACGAACCTCATTCACGAACTTCCTTTGGAAGGCATTGACGTCAGGATTCAACTGAAAGTTAAACATACCCGTTTTATACATGCAGTTTGTGCAGCAATGAAAGCATAACTCCCACTTATGTAAGTAAACAAAATCTGTTGCAAAATTCAAATTAAATATATGCATTTACTGCAATTTAATATGTGTTTCACATCTACAAAATTTCCATTAAAATGTATGAACCTTAACTACAATAGACTGGATACATGAAAATGTTTCCCCCAAAAATTGTAACTTCCTTAATTAATTTTACATACTGATATAAGTTGTAGTTTTTAAAAAAAGAGAGCAGCGAACTGTACTGCCCATTACCCACCCTCCCTGCTCAATCCTGTACACCCTACAGCCGCCCACCCTACGTGGCTGCTACTTGACTGATTTTTTTCTACAAATTGCATAATCCTCACATGACTGGAGAATGAAACACGTGAATGACATACAGGTCCTTAAGACAAAGTAACAAAGTATACAGCAGCCACCAAGAGAAATTAGCCAAAGCAACACAAATGGTTGACACCAATTTTTCTGTCTTTTCTTCAGATTTTGCTTATACTCATGGTATTCGCAAATATTTCAAATTGTGAGAGCATTATCTTAATTTAGTATACATTCTGATAATGCTGTTGCTATGCATTACATTTGGGGGCTTAATGTGATAAATCACCACCGAGTAGACATCACATGAACATCATTGCTGGTGTTGTTAAGGAAGTCAACAACAAAACACACACACACACACACACACACACACACACACACACACACACACAAACACACACACACACACACACACACACACACACAAACCTGTAAACACACACACACACACACAGTGACACACACACACACACACACACACACACACACACACTCAAACACGCACCCCTATAAACACACATGCACACACATACACACACACACACACACCTATAAACACACACACACACACACACACACACACTCAAACACGCACCCCTATAAACACACACACACACACACACACATATATATAGATCACAATTACAAACAAACACACACTCACACACACGCAGACACTTACATCTTTGAACTGGACAATGCCCAGTTCCCCCAGCTCAGCCACACAGGCATAGGACGCCTCAGACTGGAGGAAGAGCTGACACTGGGTCATCTCCTCACTCCGGAACATTCCCGGCATGAACGGCATGGTGGACGGCTGCTGTCTGCCTTGTCCACTGAGTCAAGTCACTTCTGTCCGAGTCTGAAACCCACCAAGGAACCCCAACTTCAATTACAGCCAGAAGCAACAGCTTACCTAGTCCCAGGGGAGTGACATTTGCCACAGGTGGAGGCTGAGCTGCAATACTTAGCACCTCATTGTGAGGCAACAGACCAGAGTGGATACAACAACTAATACACTGCATTGCTAAGTGCTGTTGACATGACTAGTGAGCATAAAATCTTCAGTGTGGTGAGTTCCACGTTAGCTTATTCCAAACATATGGTGACCAAGTGAATACAGTGTTTGCAGTACTGAGCAAGACTGTTACACTGTATTTCATTTGTTTAAAAAAAAAAATCTTGTATTTCTTAAAGAAAAAGCAAGGTGCAGCTAACCAGCAATCAAGACTGCTAGCTAGACTCAGCACAGCAGTGCATCTGTGGCAGAAAAAAAACACTTCCTACCTATGCTAAGTCTCAGGAGGTGCACATCAAACATTTATCACGGGCACATTCCCTCAGGTTGTCTTTCCCAGTGTCAAAGGTAAGTCATGTGCTTACAGCCTGCAATCCATATTCATGGCTTCTGGATTCACTTTCCTCCCAACCTTTCAAATCTGCCATTCCACCTCTATCATCAACAAATGTCCCCCAGCCCCCATCCCAACCCCCAAAGCCTCATTTCTACTCCCTACTTCCCTATCTTATTCACAGAGCACATAGCTTGTACACACAGATGGAGACTAGGATTATGAATGAGTATTGGCTTCAGCTGTCTAACTAAAGCAAGGAAGATATTTTTTAATGTACATACTGATCAATGTATCCTTAACACTAACAGTTTACACGGTAGTGAGCACGGGAGTGGATGAGTGAGCCAGCAAGCGAGAGAGAGAGAGAGAGAGAGAGAGAGAGAGAGAGAGAGAGAGAGAGAGAGAGAGAGAGAGAGAGAGAGAGAGAGAGAGAGAGAGAGAGAGAGAGAGAGAGAGTACTTTATGCAGGATTTGAAAAAGGTACAAGATTTAATTCCTGACATCTATGGGTTTCTTTAAACCTAAAGAAAACTATTTTTTGTTGGTTGTTTTGGTGATAACTGTTGATATCTTTACCATGTAACCTTACAACATCTGTAATTTTAACTAGACAACATTCAAAAACATATTTCTCAAAGACAAACAATGTTTCTTGCATGATTCATTTCAAAGGAATTTTTGCCAAATGTTCTGACCCATATTCAACAATCATGTGATGCTAGCTATCAGTGCAGTTTTCTCTCATCACAAGTCCAGTCACACTCCAAAATCCAGCCCAGACTGGTTCTGCATCACTTTTGATTTGATATCTCTCTCTTTCTCCATCTTGTTTAGCCTGTCCAAGGTAGTTGTCATTCAGCCAACAGCCTCCTGGCCCACTTCTGATGAAACTGTAGTGCTTGATGTGTTGGGAAACTGGGGGGAGGAAACTGCAACCTCTCTGACTTCAGAGGGAGAAAACACAGTTTGTGTGTCTATAGTAAATAGTATAAGACACATACATAGGCCATCTAAATACATTGATCACAAAAAACTAACATGCTTTAAAATACTGAGATTTTTCACCTTTTTTCTTTACATCTGAAAATGAAGTCTGCGTGGAAGTGTTTGGGTCACATGTAGCTGCTCAACCAGATTGACACAACTACATTATTAAATAAAGTAAAAGGACATGAATGGGGAATCGGGATGTTTCATGTATTTCCAGTGCTGAAAGAACAGTGCTCATTACAGTTCCACAAACTGATGATGGATGTTATTGTATATCATTTTAAAAAAGAAAGAAGGCAGAGCTGTATGTGTTGGGCATGAAATAGCTGTATTAGTGCATTTCATGTTCACAAATATGCATGGATATGAATACCTCTTGCATGTTGAACACACAACAATTCTGCTTTTCAAATATCACAGGTGAGAAACTATCTCCTTCGTCACCTTCTTTTATTTTAATTATCTTTATATATATATATATATATATATATATATATATATATATATATATATATATAACTTCCCTGTCAATGTTATGAAACTGAGATTGCTCATCTCCCACTTACACAGAAAGTTCTCCTCTCTCTCTCTCTCTCTCTCTCTCTCTCTCTCTCTCTCTCTCTCTCTCTCTCTCTCTCTCTCTCTCTCTCTCTCTCTCTCTCCCTCCCTCCCTCATCACTTACCAGCTCAGACTCGAGTATTAGTCAATTAGTGTGATGATGCATGCACCGAATCGGTTGAGCAGTGAAACTGCACTTTTTGGGATCTGACAAACCAATAAACACATACATATGCCAACACCAGGACAAATCGCAACAAGTTTTCTTCAAAAGTACATCAAACTGGTGGTAAAACATTGCCATCATTCACCAGTGTCCAAATTCCAATGACTACGCCCTCGGGCGAGCAGTCGCTTTTACTTAGTTCTGCGACTCTCCGACTCGGTTGTTTAACATGGGCCGAGAACCTGTTTAGAATCTTTGAGACGTCTTTAACAATGGAACTTCATCCTAGTAATCTACAGAATTACAATAACCACATGAAAATCAGACACACAAAACCTGAGACTTACCAGTTCAAGAAAGCCTGTTGCCGATGGAGTGAAACTGCCGCAAATTTCCTTGTATTAATACTCGTCATGTGACGATCACATGAAAGTATGTCGCCAGTACAAAATAGCCAAAACGGAAATAATAATTAAAATATCTAGATCATCTATGAAGTAATTAACTTGGCTAAGGAAAAATAATAGTATGTGACAGGCTTCTTTATTTCGTTCAAATTATACAATTATTTCGCTATAGAGAAGGTCTTTCTTTTGTAACGTTCTCTTAGAGTAATGTCCCTTTAGATTGGGTAAAGGCGAGCACGTGTTAAACTGCTGTGTCCACAATGGCCGTACATGTGTAAGTTTTTACTTTATTGTAGTAATAAAGTTAATTAGAAACTAATACACGAGCTTCATTTCGTGTTTAAGAGTAATCAGGGCGTAAATCGCACGAATTTCGAATTAATTTATTTCTTCACTACTGGAGTCGAGTCACTTGGAAAGATCGTAGTGGAAGTAGCCCCGATGTCAGAATGATCACGTCACTGCTGACTGCATGTGATGATGTTCAGTTTACAGAAATATTTGTTTGAACGTAATTAATCTTGGGGGTTATGGATGTACACTAGCCACAATAAGTTAAGGGTCACTCTTGAAATTTATGAAATTACAATTTGTTGCAATGCTAACTGAAAAAAGGAGGTACCAGACAAAAGCTTGACAGTGGTTGCGTATGACTCAATGATTATTCTGCAGTGTGAAGGAGCCTTTAGCGCGTTACCCTTTGTTGAAAAAGCGTTCACGTGCGGTACAACGAAGCCGTTTTGGGGAAAAAGAATGCAAATCGCTGACCCGTTACATTTGTAACACATGGCTGTTGAAATTAAAAAAACAAAATGCACGTGCCCGACCAATGTCCCATGAAGTGATGAACAGTTTTCAACGGTAGTTGGATGAAAAGGGAAACGAAAATGTTACCAAATCACTGCAGAGAAAGACATGGTCGCAAGAAGAAAGCTGACGACTGTTGATCGTGGCCGAGCCCTAAGTTGGGCCCAGGATGGTGTTTCTCAAAGAAAAGTTGCCAGACGGTTGAGAGTGAGGCGCTGAATGACGGACAGACTCACTCTCAACCGTCTGGCAACTTCTCTTTGAGAAACACTGACTATCCTGGCCCAACCCAGGGCTCGGCCACGATCAACAGTCGTCAGCTTTCTTCTTGCGACCATGTTTTTCTCTGCAGTGATTTGGTAACATTTTCGTTTCCCTTTTTATCCAACTATCGTTGAAAACTGTTCATGGGACATTGGTCGGGCACGTGCATTTTGTTTATAAATTTTAACAGCCATGTGTTACAAATGTAACAGGTCAGCGATTTGCATTCTTTTCCCCAAAAATGGCTTCGTTGTACCGCACATTAATGCTTTTTCAACAAAGGGTAACACGCTAAAGGCTCCTTCCCACTGCAGAATAATGTCATATGCAACTACTGTCAAGCTTTTGTCTGGTAACTCCTTTTTGTCCAGTTAGCAATGCAAGAAATTGTAATTTAATAAAATTTCAAGAGTGACCCTTAACTTATTCAGTTATTGTGACTAGTGTACTTGCCAGTTAGAGACCGCCCTCAGCATACAATCAAGTCCAATCAGACATATCAAACTCGTTTTGGCCCTCTTGTAAAAAGCCTGTTGAGTTTTGGACTAGCCACTCTTTCTTGCTGAAAAATCTGAATATGATATTGATACTGACGGGCGCAACTGTTTGCATTTGTTGGAGCATACATTCATGTGTCTTTATGCTTTTGCTATGAACGATGGCTGATCTGTTCTGAAATTGTCAGAGTCCTTGTGGCTGACCAGAGTTCTACTCTGCTGAAAACGCTGTGCTGCAAGCAACTATTTTTCGTTCAGTCGAAAATTTGCCCCACTATTTCATTTGTTTTGTATCATAATTATTGTCTCCATTTTAACTTGCCTTCTTTTTCATAAGACAAGACCTTCTTCTACCTCACATTAATCGTAGAAATTTCATTCTTTCAATTCAAGCAATTCAGTCTGTTGCCGATGGAGTGAAACTGCCGCAAATGTCCTTGTATATTAATACTCGTCATGTGACGATTACATGAAAGTATGTCGCCAGTATAAAATAGCCAAAACGGAAATAATAATTAAAATATCTAGACCATCTATGAAATAATTAACTCGGCTAAGGAAAAATAATAGTATGTGACAGGCCTCTTTATTTCATTCAAATTATGCAATTATTTTGCTCTAGAGAAGATCTTACATTTGTAATTTTCTCTGAGAGTAATGTCCCTGTGCTGGGAGCAACTATTATGTAGTCATCAGACTTGTCTCCACAGCAGTGCATTTCATTATCTACTTTTTCAGTTCATGAAAAGGTATTTTCTTAAGTTTCCTTTTTGACTCACATGCGAAGCAAAAGTGAGTCTATGTACTGATTATTTCCTAAAGTAAGAGTCCATGGTGACAATGGCAGTGGGTGCAAAAGAAGCTAGTGTGCACAACAAATTATAAAGAAACAAGAAAATACAGGAACATGTTGATGCTTCATTTCTCATGAAATGCAACTTTCAGGAATAGCCTGGTACTGCCCAGCAGGAAAATCCTCTCGGTGTTACCACAAACACTTGGTAGAGACATCAGCCCAGTGACTCGGGCCATGTAAAAGTTATACACATATTGGGCTAAGACTAGGTCTTGCACATTGTAAATCACATCCTCAGATATTATGGTCTCACCGGGTCCCTCTCTATAAAAGTCTTGACCCTATTCTGAAATTCCCTGTGTTCATTGCGGGTAGTTTTGTACTGGGATAGGAAGCACAGATAGCTGAATTGTCCTGTCTGTTCAGAAATGTTATAGAATTTCTGCATGCTATGCAATTTATTTTGTCAATGCTTGCAGAGTTGAAGAATTGTTTGTTTTACTTTCAGACTTGCTGCAAAAGACAAGTACCAGTACAGAAGTACTGGGAAAATTTGCATTACAAATGAGGTAAGTCATTGCATTACAAATGAGGTAAGTCATTGCATTACAAATGAGGTAAGTCATTGCATTACAAATGAGGTAAGTCATTGCATTACAAATGAGGTAAGTCATTGCATTACAAATGAGGTAAGTCATTGCATTACAAATGAGGTAAGTCATTGCATTACAAATGAGGTAAGTCATTGCATTACAAATGAGGTAAGTCATTGCATTACAAATGAGGTAAGTCATTGCATTACAAATGAGGTAAGTCATTGCATTACAAATGAGGTAAGTCATTGCATTACAAATGAGGTAAGTCATTGCATTACAAATGAGGTAAGTCATTGCATTACAAATGAGGTAAGTCATTGCATTACAAATGAGGTAAGTCATTGCATTACAAATGAGGTAAGTCATTGCATTACAAATGAGGTAAGTCATTGCATTACAAATGAGGTAAGTCATTGCATTACAAATGAGGTAAGTCATTGCATTACAAATGAGGTAAGTCATTGCATTACAAATGAGGTAAGTCATTGCATTACAAATGAGGTAAGTCATTGCATTACAAATGAGGTAAGTCATTGCATTACAAATGAGGTAAGTCATTGCATTACAAATGAGGTAAGTCATTGCATTACAAATGAGGTAAGTCATTGCATTACAAATGAGGTAAGTCATTGCATTACAAATGAGGTAAGTCATTGCATTACAAATGAGGTAAGTCATTGCATTACAAATGAGGTAAGTCATTGCATTACAAATGAGGTAAGTCATTGCATTACAAATGAGGTAAGTCATTGCATTACAAATGAGGTAAGTCATTGCATTACAAATGAGGTAAGTCATTGCATTACAAATGAGGTAAGTCATTGCATTACAAATGAGGTAAGTCATTGCATTACAAATGAGGTAAGTCATTGCATTACAAATGAGGTAAGTCATTGCATTACAAATGAGGTAAGTCATTGCATTACAAATGAGGTAAGTCATTGCATTACAAATGAGGTAAGTCATTGCATTACAAATGAGGTAAGTCATTGCATTACAAATGAGGTAAGTTTTTGCATTACAAAAATTATGCACAAGACACATGCTCATATCTTTTCTGACATATGACAAATTAGTATATATTGCCAAATAATTTATTTGTTAAATACATAGTTTTTTTAATAATTCTGTTTATAAAATGCTGTTTTGAGAAATAACCTTGAGTATTACTACCTTCTGTCATGACATGCATTATAATATGTAATAAAGGAACGCTGGAGTGGAGGTTTTTAAGATATATTTTGATTTTAATTTAATGTTTTTTCCAGGCAGATGAAGATAGGGCATGCTATCTCTTTACCAACTGTGAGGATGCAGTGCAGGTTGTCAACTTGAAAACGGGAAAAATTGACCGTGTCCTTCAGGCGGTAAGCACCACTACCATCTGCTCTGTTTATGTGCTGGTCCCACTGTCGTATTTCTCCACAAATATATCAGAATCTAACATATTAAGCATGGGTGAATGTTCTTTCACATAGACTAATGAAACTATGTTTTGTTACAATAAGATTTCCTGTTTCCTGTTGCATGCATCATTGGATGTTCATGTTTGTCTAAAATTAATAGTAACCTGCTTATTTATGATTGGCATTGTAGTTCTTTTTGTGACCATGACCTGTGATGTGTAGAGCTGAAGTTTCAGGCAATTTCATGATCAGTGGTTGTCTGTCTGACACCCAAACTGTTACACATGTAAGATGTATGCTCATACACAGTTGTGACCTCTTTTTCCTCACTTATCCTTTGCAACAATCCCTACATCTACACTTAATGGCCAGGCAGAAACTTGTAGATATGCAGGGTAACATTGGAGTGCTTATAGTTATAGATGTTAAAATACATAAAAATGACAAGTTCAAAGTGGAAACAACTCTCCTCTACAAAGACACAATAATGGTACCATGTGAGGAGAAAGAAAGGAGAATTAATATAACGCTTGCACACTAATACAATGATCCTTTGTGGCAGTGGCGGACCTTGGTTTGCATTGACTGGACTCAAGTGCAACAAGGCACAAATTAAAAAGTTGAGGTTACGGTAACCTGACTCAGTGTCTGACTCTTTTTTTCTGCTCACCCTAAACTTTCTTTCGGATCTATGAGCACTAAGAGAATGCACTATTTATGTTTTTAAAAGCATTTTCAGTAAATGAGAAGCTCCATATATGGTTTACCTGGCCTCTACTAAAACAAAAATGTGAAGGGAAAAAAAGTTCAGGCCAACCTACCAACCCCCCTTTTTTTGTTGCCATGTTACCTAAACCCCAACTTTTTTTAAACAGTTTTTTGGAGTTTTTGCCTTATGAAAGTACCATGTTATGTGTTATCATTCACTATGGAAAGATAAGGATTTAATTTCCAATTGATTAGAATATAAGCCTTTTTGACTCACATGCGAAGCAAAAGTGAGTCTATGTACTCAGCCGTGTCGTCCGTCCGTCCGGGCGTCCGTCCGGGCGTCCGGGCGTAAAAAATTTTAACGTTGGATTTTTCTCGGAGACTATTAAGTCTATCAACACCAAATGTGGCATGATGGTGTATGATGACAAGGCCTCAAAAAACATACATAGTGACTTGACCTTGCTTCAAGGTCAAGGTCACAGGAGCCATAAATGTGGTCTCAAAAACAGTCATTTTTCACATTTTCCCAATTTTCTCCCACGTTATTGAGAATGGCGATCTTAGCTACAAGTGGTATATAGGTCAAAGCAAGCCCTATCTTTTGATACCAGTTTGGTTGACCTTGCTTCAAGGTCAAGGTCACAGGAGCTCTTCAAAGTTGGATTGTATACATATTTTGAAGTGACCTTGACCCTGAACTATGGAAGATAACTGTTTCAAACTTATAATTATGTGGGGCACATGTTATACTTTCATCATGAGACACATTTGGTCACATATCATCAAGGTCAAGGTCACTTTGACCCTTATGAAATGTGACCAAAATGGGGTAGTGAACCACTAAAAGTGACTATATCTCATGGTAGAAAGTGCCAATAAGCACCATTGTGCTTCCTATGTCTTGAATTAACAGCTTTGTGTTGCATGACCTTGGATGACCTTGACCTTGGGTCAAGGTCACATGTATTTTGGTAGGAAAAATGTGTAAAGCATTTCTTTGTGTATGATGTCATTGGTAGGTTTAGTTGTTTGACCTTGACCTTGAAGGTCAAGGTCATATAAAGGTCAAGGTCAAGCATGTGAGTCGTATGGGCTTTGCCCTTCTTGTTTAATCTTAAAATTCATATTGTTGTTGTTAGTTTCATACCTTTAATCTTTTGTGTTTGTTTATTCCAGGAAGAAGATGATTCTATTCAGTGTTTCTTCCTCAGCCCTGATGACAAGGTATCTACCTCACTGCCACTTGCCCTGGGGCCTTGAGTCTGAGGCTGAAATGTTTTTGGCATGATTGGCAAGGCCCTGTGAACTGCCTGCACGATTTATGATCACTTATTGTAATTGCTTCTGTACCTACACAGAACTCGGTAGATTTTTTCAGCCTTTTATTGTCCCAAGTCATCATTGACATCCCTCTCATTATCACTGTCATCATCAATGTCGTTGTGATCATTATTATCATTGTTATCATCGCTGAAGTCATTGTCATCATGATCATCATCTTTATCATCTTCATCATCTTTATCACCACTGTCACTGTCAGCATTTTTTTAACAGCACTGATTCCAATGTCACAAATCACTCAGGACAGATTTTCCATCAAGCTGTCAAAATAGATGAAGATTGATTACCCTTGAGATATGCATACCCTTAGTAATTTAGGCAGTGTCCTGCTCATATCAATCACTAAATACCTTCTGCTCTAATGACTTCTTGATAGCATTAGCAGTGCAGGGTCTCAGGTGGGAAGGGGATGCGGGGCATGAAGCCCTAGCAGGTCTACATGTGGGACAGTGCCTGTAGTGTGGGACAGTGCCTGTAGTGTGGGACAGTGCCTGTAGTGTGGGACAGTGCCTGTAGTGTGGGACAGTGCCTGTAGTGTGGGACAGTGCCTGTAGTGTGGGACAGTGCCTGTAGTGTGGGACAGTGCCTGTAGTGTGGGCTGATGCTGTGCAGGGAAAACAGCTGGCGGCACTGACTGCTCCCTAGTAACTCACTCTTTTTCAGGAAGCCAACAGAGAGAGCACTTGCCCGTCATGGTTGTTCCTCTTTCTCCTCATGGTGGCTCTGGCAGTGACACTCTGAAGATATAAGGCTGTTTCCACCTGAAGAGAACATTGATAAATTATTTGACAATCTTACCAAGAAAGAATACATGAAGATAAACTATTTTTTTTAAACTTGATTTGAAGCATGCCCTGCCGTGGCTATGATTGTCATCTCTCTGTAAATCGTTTGAAAGGTGTGGGAGAAATGATGATGCAAATCTAGATCACTTTGATCATGGTCCAGGACCACCCATGAATCATGAACTTGTTCATGCTTGACTGCCATCTACCATTCATACCCATCCAGCATGGAGACTTTGACATGTTGAGCGCATTCTTGATGCAAGACAGATTGCACAACCTCAGCTGCCGGCTTTGCTTGCTTCAGTACCTGTACACCGCCATGCAAAGCCGCTGTGTCAGGCAGTGGGACTGGAGGGAAGCCAAGTGCGAGATGACCTGGCAGGTAAGCAGTGATTGGGGCTGGTGTCCTCCTGTCCCTTTTTCTGTCCTCTTAGCTCAGTAGAAACTGCATCCACTTCTGTACTTTTGCTTGTTGGATGAGCTACAAATCTTCGTTTCTTTTTATTGTGGTTGTGGACTTTCTTCAGTGGATGCAGTTTTGAGGAGCATTGTTCAGAACTGCTGTTCCTCAAAGAACACCTCTACCCCCACAGATTTTTTAATTTTATATTTTAATATTGTAATAATTATGAACATGACTCTAGTGCTGAACTGGCTAGTTTGTATAATAGATGTTAAAAATGCTTTTAATTCGCTGAATTTGCATTGCTGTGCAGTTTGCAATGGGCGTGGTCAGTGTTAGCATCATATCACTAAAAGTTTTGTATTGCTATTGAGTATATCAAATTTCCTTTACTTAGGCCAACAGTGTGTGAATGTGATACAGAATTGTGATACTTCCAGGGAAGGGATGCTAAAGGTGATCACCACTTACTGTCTAGCAGTGCAACTGCAGTAAGCCTTACAATGAAGCTGTCTATGCTGGCTTTCAGACCAATGTAGAATGACTGAGAATACTATATATCAGTCCCAGCTCTGATCCCTAAGGTGTCCTTTTTGAGGATGTGGTGCGTTTGCTTACAGACAAAGCAGGGGCCTGTGGTGGTGATGACGATGGACCCCTCCTCCACTCTGCTGTGTACAGGCAGCAGTGATTTCTCTCTCAAGATGTGGGATGTGGACCAGAATGCTTGCACCCACTTCTTTGTTGGGCACAGTGGTGTCATCAGGTAACATTACACTCTCTCGTGGCCTGCAATGTTCACTGTCCCATACCCAGACCTGCCAAGTGCTACGCTTTAGGCGTAGCATGCTACAATTTGGACATGCTTGCTACGCTGCTACGCTCGTCCGTAAAAACTACGCTTTTCCCGCGTGCTTGAACTTTTGACCGTGATGGAGAAACACACACCCCCCCCCCTGCTTTCACGCCGCCGGTTCAGCGTATCGCGCCGCCTTCACAGCCTTATCTCCTCCCCCCCGCTTTCACGCCAGCGGTTCAGCGGTACAGCGCCTTGTGCCGCCTTCACAGCCTCATCTCTCTCCCCCCCCCCCCCCAACCTCCGCTACGCCTATGGGTCCTTCCAAAAAGCTGGGACCAATTGTGTGACATGAGTGGCAAAAAACCAAATGAGCTGAAATGCTTATTTTTGTATTGCATATGAAAAAACTGTGTTTGAGTGACAATAAAACCTAAATATGAAGATAAGTTTGTGATTGGTGTTCAAGTGGCAGATAGTTGAATGCGCCCAGTCTGCGAAATGTCTATTGTAACATGGAAACCAAATGACAATAAATAAACAACAAATGTCCTGTTTAAAATTGTCAAAATGATTCAATTCTTTTTAACATTCACTAAATAACAGCAAATACACAAGAAAATTTGACAATGCAACATATTTTGATACAGTACTATGATGTTTAACTTGAATGTACCAAATCATGTCGTAAACATTTACAAAAGTTTTTTTTTAACCTCAAAGGAAAAAAAGAAAGAAAATGCAACCATACAGTGAAATAATGTGTATTGCTGAATATAATTACCTAGCACAAAGACAAATTAAAAATTCTAATACAATAATTATATTTCTGATTTTTTTTAAAGTGATGTCTATTGTAACACGGAGACCAAACAAACGACAAAAATCTTAATTGCGTTCTTCTGATCAGTTTTGATTCTACTTTAAAACCAACACATTTTCTACTGTATAAAGAAGGTCTTGAATACATAAAAACATGGAACAAGGGAATTCTAAGCTATAAGTTACCTACGTTTAATGGTGTAAAATATGTCTTGCGTAACGCAGAAACTTAAAAAATCAGTTCAGTTCAGCGTGTTCAGTTGGCGATCTCACGCGTGTACGGGTGTACGTCGTTTAGCTAAGATCCGGCCGCATTAATGTATCTGCGTTTTGTGACAAACGTCTTGCTCGGCGATACTGTACTCCATGCACCTAAACGATCTGCGTGATTCGGGTGTAATCTGAAGCTAAACGACGTTCCGAATATCGCAATTGGGGCGAATCGCCCAGCACCGCTCGCGAAGCTTCCCTCCTGAACAGCGGCTTGTTCAGGAGGCGCAGCGCTGCAAAGCGCCCAATCACATGCAGCGCTTTGCATCGCTACGCGTCCTGAACATGCCATTTCACAGCACAAGCGCTGCTCAGTTCGCGAGGACTCACCGAGTACTCTAGTCTATCACGGCCCGGGTGGTTGACTATAAATTATAAACTATAAACTGTGAAGAATTTGACACTGTATGCAACAAAAATTAAATTGTAAATCTAAATCAATCACCAATTCAATCATAACACAATCAAGCTTATCGTAATCGCCTGTTGAAGCGTTGAATGGCACACAACATGTCTTTCGTAACAAGACCACACGATCCGGAATCCAAACAACACCACAAGAAAATCCCGCCAACCATATTGTTTACCCGGACCTACTGCGTTCTAATATCAATCCGCATGAAAGATGTAATGGAACACAGAAAATAGTCCTTCTTTTCTTATTCTAGAATGAGTACGCGCCTTTTTTGAACAGTCTTTCGTAACAAGCAAAACCGGAAACGATGTTCGCGGACAATTTTAAAATCAACATAACTTGATGTTTCCTAATAAATGAAAACAAAACAGCAACTGTGTAGTGACCTAGAAACACATCGTTCTCATTGCAACGTCACAGTCATATATTCCTACGCTTTACTGGACTAGCGTAGTGAGCTATTTGATGGCTTCACACTCGGAAACCACATGTTACGAAAGACAGGAAATTGGACTCGGGCTAATATGACAGAAAATACTAAACACATCATTATTTCAAACTAATGGTACAATTATGTAAGTATTAATAGATACGAATATGATTTCATTGTCTTTTAATATGCTATCTTGCAATTCAAATCTATGCCCAACTAAATGCATATCTAGCATGTCACAACACGTGACCTTCTTCTGAACCACTTTTCGACTTTTGGGCCAAATATTTGAAATGCACTGATAATCTATAAATGTGAAGTTATCAATACTATTTCTGAAATCATTTTGGGGGAGGTTTACACCCATAACATTGAGAAAAAGAGTTGTTTTGGAGTTCAAAAAGGGTTTTCCCCATTACACCTGTGTAGCAACCCAGCTTTTTGGAAGGACCCCTATTTCTTCAATGCTACTCCAAGTAGCTCTGGATGCTACTCTTTGGCATGATGGTGGGTTGGCAGGTCTGCATACCACCTACCTCTACCTCTTGCTGCCATTCCTACAACTACAAGAATACTTAGTTGGTTATTAAGTCCCATTTCTACCTCTCAAGGTTTTCTCCTCCGCCTCATTGTTGTAAATTTGGTGGCTGAGCTGTAGGTTGTGGCCCACATGTGGTTGTTTCATTTGCACTTCAATGTAGCTGTGTAGTCTTGTGTCCATTTTACTTGATATCTGGCATTAAAACAAGGAATTGTGGCTGAAGTTTTCAGAGTTGAAATCTAAGCTGGTGCTCTCAGACTTGTACCCAGCATTCCCTATGAAACATGTTTGCCTGACATAGCTAATAGGGATGCAAGCAGCTATGGTCCAAGAAATTCATCTCATATATTCTGGTGCATTTGTGGAACCACCTGGGAAATATTTTTACATTTTCATCCACAGAATGGTTAATGAAGGGTTTCATTTTGCATGCAACTGTGTAACATGCACATGTTCACAAACTCGTTGTAATGAAAATTCAAGTGATGAGTTAGCCAGACCTGTTTACCCTTCCGCAATTTGCGGAAATCTTCTGATTTTGAGTCCGAGTCTCCGCTTTTACGGACGATCTTCCGGCCGATATTTCGCTGAAAAAATCGAAATCTTCCTCTTGAAGATCAAAACCTTCCGCATTTTTGACTCACATGCGAAGCAAAAGTGAGTCTATGTACTGAGCCGTGTCGTCCGTCCGGGCGGGCGGGCGTCCGTCCGTCCGTCCATCCGTCCGTCCGTCCGTAAAAAACTTAAACGTTGGATTTTTCTCGGAGACTATTAAGTCTATCAACACCAAATGTGGCATGATGGTGTATGATGACAAGGCCTCAAAAAACCTACATAGTGACTTGACCTTGCTTCAAGGTCAAGGTCACAGGAGCCATAAATGTGGTCTCCAAAACAGTCATTTTTCACATTTTCCCAATTTTCTCCCACGTTATTGAGAATGGCGACCTTAGCTACAAGTGGTATATAGGTCAATGCAAGCCCTATCTTTTGATACCAGTTTGGTTGACCTTGCTTCAAGGTCAAGGTCACAGGAGCTCTTCAAAGTTGGATTGTATACATATTTTGAAGTGACCTTGACCCTGAACTATGGAAGATAACTGTTTCAAACTTAATAATTATGTGGGGCACATGTTATACTTTCATCATGAGACACATTTGGTCACATATTATCAAGGTCAATGTCACTTGGACCCTTATGAAATGTGACCAAAATGGGGTAGTGAACCACTAAAAGTGACTATATCTCATGTTAGAAAATGCCAATAAGCACCATTGTGCTTCCTATGTCTTGAATTAACAGCTTTGTGTTGCATGACCTTGGATGACCTTGACCTTGGGTCACATGTATTTTTCTGGTTATTTATCAAATCTTCCTCATAAGGGTTTTTGGGGGTAAACAGGTCTGGTTAGCCCTCTTTGTGGTTGTGCACCCAGTGGTTACAAGAAGACTTGGCTTGTGTGTGTGTGTGTATACACACCCTATTTTGCCTAATAGACGCGCTTCCCCTAATAAACTACACACACATCCCCTCCCCCCCTCCGTTCCTTCAGTAAATGGAGAACTGGTACTTACATCAATGGCCAGGGCTGATGTAGTTGTCATCTGAAGATTCCAGGGAATCGTCAGCACCGCTGTCACTATTGCTGAGCACAATGGAGCACTGGTTTGCCAGAGCTTCCTCTGCCAGCTGCACACTTTTCCCTGCCTACTCTTGTTATCTTAACTGTGATTAGCCAGCCGTAACAGTGAGCGTTTCGTGAAATCTCGGACCCAAAGACTTTTGTATATGCTGCGTGTGATTACACAAACTTTTTAAGAGGAAAGTACTTTTTGATTGAGTAATAAGGTCAAAGAAAACGATGAAAACACATATTTTGTTTTGAGAACAAATAATAATGAAACAATTGACATTATGAGTGAGAATTCCAAATAGACACCCCCACTCGGCAATTTTCTTTACGCGCCCGGCGCGTCTATTAGACAAAATATGCTATGTTTATGTACATGTGTGTGTATGTCACTTTAGAATTGTTTGATGCTTTGTCAAGTTTGAAGAGAGTTCAGCAACAGTAAATCTGTATTTATCCTACTTGATATGGATGTTTCCTGTTCAGCAGTTAGTGGCTTGGACTTGAAATGGCAGTCTAATAGTCTTAAGACTTTCCATGATCAAATTTGCCTTGACATTTTGTCAAGCTCAAGTCTGTAGTTGGAGCAGTGGCACTATCATGTCACTTGCAGCTATGAGGGCAGTGATGGCACAGTGAAGTGAGACAAAGCATTCTTTGCAGCCGTGAGCCAGCACCGGGTCGGAACACTCCCCAGGGAGTGGAGATGGGGCAGGTAAATGACTCTGTGCATCATACCTGTCATCGCCATGTTTTCCATCAGGTGCCAGTGACAGATTTATTAAGAGGTATGATGATCAGGGAGTAAGGGGTGAAGCAGTTAGCGCCCCACAGAAATGATGGGTTGTTGTATGAAGATATCTTTACCATTGCCAGTGCCATGTCTTTGTGCTTATAGTGTGCTGGAGATCAACCTGGTCATTAGAAAGAAGGGAGTGCTGGTGTCAGCAGCCAGGGACTACACGCTGTGTGTGTGGGACCTGGGCACGAGGACCTGCATCCTGGCATCGGATGCCCACAAAGGCTTCATCACCAGTGTCTGCTTCTCCACAGACAGTGAAACCATGTACAGGTGTGTTGGGCTGGGCTGGGTAATGTGTGGACAGATGAGTTGTGGTCTCTGTATTTATGTCCTTTATTAATGAGTATGTGTGTGTGTGTGTGTGTGTGAGAGAGACACAGACAGACAGACAGTTATGGTTCAAACATGATTTTATTTCTTAAAAGGTTGTGGCTGCGTCAGAGTTCAGCTTTGGCGGGAACAGGCCGGCTTGAACTGGTTAGAAGCAATCTTTCATTGGCTGAGGACGGTGGCGCTTGCGCTGCAGGTTGGCAAGTGAACCCCGTAACTTTTGCAAGATTAGTTGACTCGAGAATGGCAAAGAAGAATGGCGTGTTCAGAGCAGCTTCGTGTTAAGGTGGAACAACACGTTTAAAAAAAAATTCCAATCCTACCCCAACCATCTGAAAGTTTGTGCCAAGAACAGCGTTTCCCTGTTTGAAGATCCAGCCTTCGCCAAGACTCTGGAACCAAAGTTATCGTCTGAAAAGTTTTCGCCGTTTAGGTGCGTGCAGAATGTTAAAGCTCGTGCTTGTTCGAACGAGCGTGTGTGGGTGAACCCGCAAATGTGAAATGGCCTTTTACTCCTGTCTCGAGGGATAGCCTTGAGTGAGAGAGTGAGTGATTATCCACTCCGTAGTGGATATCGGTTTTAAGGAAACGTTTTCATCGATGGAAGTCGAGAAACTGATGGCGTTAGTCTACTAGAACTTGTGAGTGCAAATGCATTCAACCTTTTGATGCGGGACAATGGGAAAGCCCCCTGCCCTTCAGTCGCAGAGTGTGGGCTGACCTGATTGATTTTTGTTTCAATTCCATTGAACTTGATTATACCACTGTTTAGTTCTTATTAAAGATAATCTTTGATAAAGATTGTGTCATGTCATGCGAATGTGAGATGAAAGAGTGAGTGAATTAATTATTACCCCCTTCCACTAGTGAAATCCCTAGACAAAAAAGCTAAAAGAATTAGAGTGAATATTTTGTGAGTGTGGATGGAGGTGATACAGACAGACAAACGGACAAGGACAAAGACAAGGGGTGAAGGGGAAAGATGGATGTGGTGCTCTTTACTGTGTGTTGACTTGCAAAACAGTAGTCTAGGGCACAGTTAGCTGCCATTGTGAAAAGGACAGTTGTAATACGAAAGAATATGAACTGCTCATCAGTTCACTAGAAAATATCCAGCAACACTGTAGAGCCAGAAGTAGTTTTCAAAGCCCAAAGCAAAAACTTGATAGAGTTTATCTTATTTATGACAGCTTGTTTACTTATAACATGGAGGTAACTGTAGCATGAACCAAATAGGGACATAACTCCTACTTGCAAAACATTGTTATCTCCCATTGCAGGCCCCTTTTTTTTGCGATTTGGATGGGTCCAAATACTCGCGAAAGCTATGTTCTTATTGGTTGAATGATTTAAAATGCAACCAATGCTGATAAAAGAAACATAGCCTGAGGGGTGCACCAAAATGAGGAGCAGACCAGCTTCCAATTTACCGAAAAGTTTCATGAAGGAAACGTTAGGAAAACTCGTGTAATGCTACAGAAGCACTGCACCACTCCAAAATACTAATTTTAAGTGCCCTAATATTCAATTTATCGATGTTGTAATTTTCAGAACATAATATGCATGTTAAGTTACTTTAAAAACAGTTTTGACTAGACTACCCTGGCCAATTCCGAGTGTTGACAGAGAATTCAGAATTTTATCGACGGCCATTTTTATTGATGTTCTAAACTGCGTGACATCAGAGCAAAGTCCCCTGCAAAGCTCGGAAAGCTATTTGTCTCTTTAATTTGATAGTGTTGATCTGCTAAAGAGATACAAATTGCAATGGCAGTTCATATATTGCTAATCAGGTGTTAGTAAGTGATGTTGAATCGTCTCGAATGAGTGAGTTCTGAGTGACCTAGTTCGTTCGGCCACGCATACGGCTACGAGCTAATGCTGTATGCGGCAGAATGCCTAGTTTTGCCCGCTCAGCAGAGTCAGCAGTCAGCTATCATTAGGCAGAAGTATTTAGTGAAGCATTTCAATTATGTAAATACTTCAGATTTAGCACATTTTATGATTGGAAAAGAGGTTTCCATGTTCATATTTTATGCATTTGAACGTCGCATGCAGAAACTGCAATGTCAAGGACTACTGATGCCATCAGTTTATGACTAACTGTAAGCTTTGTAAACATGGGCAGATCATGCCCTGCTATTGAATATAAATGAGTGTTTTTGAAGTTGTTGAAGTTTGAAAAAAAGGTGAAAGCACTGATGATTTATTTAATTAATGACATTAATGTACTTGGGTAACTTCTAGTCTGTATTATTTTCTTCTCTGGATTGCATAGGTCACAGCAATTTCCTCAATCTTTGATTCATGATCATGGTAATGGAAATTTGAACATGATCAGTCAGTGATTATCTGCACCACCAGTCATACAGAGGGCATGTGTGTGTCACTGCGTACACATGTGATATTTCAAAGCCCTGTATAACTTGAAGTTAAGAATCACCAATTCTCATAGCATTAAGCTAAGGCATTTATAAAAAGATTGTGCAAAGAACTAATTGTCTTCTTTTATGTATGGAGCAACTGTATCATGTGAGCCATTTACTTGCCAGATATGAAGATGCCGACTTGATTTGCCTTGCTTTCATGATTAGAAAATCATTAACTTAAGTATTCTTGTGTGTAATATAATATTAATCAGAAGATGTTGTTCATAAGTATTCCTTTCAAGTCTGTGGATTGTTCTTGGCTATAGAATTTATTTTGGATGTGTTATGAACCAAAATAAATCAGCAAAAGTGCATTTGTTGAACAGTTTACTGGAATTTAGTTTCTGGTTGGTTCCATCACGTGTTGGACATTTGTGAATCTGTGTTCCTAAACCACTCTTAAAATGCAACTCAACAGCAAAGTTATAATTGTGCCTGTTCAAAACAACAACGTGGACATTTTCCTTAGGTGAGGGAGAGAAATGGCAATTTACTGAATTGTATTTGTTGATCTACATCATGTAGGCTGCCGGTTTTTCTTGAAAAACCCATTACGAATATCACCAAAATATTAAATACTCACCCCACATCATGGATATCTTCATGAAACTAATTTCCTAGATTTGGGGGTACAAGATCAATTTTTAGTGCAAGTTTTGAAGCTCTAGAGCAAAAACGTATTTTTTACTAGACTTGGTCCACTTTTTTGGACCTGTGATTTTGACTTTCATTTGACCCATATTTGTGAAAATTCATTAAAAAATCAATAATTGCTTTTAAGTGTTAAACCAAAGTGATTTGGTGTCATTTTGGTGACATAGTATCTGACTGATAAGAAAAAAGTGCTTGAAATTATTTTTTTTTAATGGTTGGTTCATGCTAGTAACTGGAATGCTTGGGGCTCGGTTTTTTGGTTGGTTGTTTGGTTGGTTCGTTTGTTGGTTGGTAGGCTGGTTTTAGTTAATTTTTTAGCCAAAGCGGTCATTTTTTGAATTGCAGAAATCTGTTTCCAATAGTTAATTTTTTAAGTGTAACTCTGCTCCATCTGCCAGCAGTATTGATATATTACAATGCCATGGATGACTGTTGGGAGTGGGGACCGAGCCATTGACCTGTGACATGCCACTGTTGCAGCTCGGGCATGGACCAAGTGGTGATGGTGTGGAACACACAGGACTGGAGCCACAGGGCCATGGCTGTGTATGAGGTGACTGCTCCTGGTCTTCTTCTGTGGGAACATAAGAAATCAGGCTTCTGCCTCTGTGTGTGTGTGTGTGTGTGTGTGTGTGTGTTTGTGTGTGTGTGTTTGTGTGTGTGTGTGTGTGTATGTGTGTGAGAGAGAGAGAGAGAGAGAGAGAGAGGGGGGGGGGGGGGGAGGGGGGGGGGGGGGAGGCATGGTTTAGGATTTATGAAAATGTCTCCCAATTCTGATACAGTAAAGCCTCTATTTTACGGCCCTCTCTTAAATGACTTCCTCCAAAACACAACTTGCAACCGTCAATCTTCGGCATTTTAACGACTTTTTGACCTAGATTTCCCCAAACTGCAGTCCCTTTAGCGGCACATGCAACTGCAGTTACTGTCCATTCCAAAATGACAGCTTTTGCAAGTGCTGTTATGCACACTTAGTGCAGTATGAGTTACTTCATGTTCTGTAAGGATTGTCTGCCGTCCATTGACGTCTCCCAAGACCATCAATCTTTGGCATTTTAACGACTTTTTGACCTAAATTTCCCCAAATTGCAGTCACTTTAGCGGCACATGCAACTGCAGTTACTGTCCATTCCAAAACGACAGCTTTTGCGAGTGCTGTTATGCACACTTAGTGCAGTAGGAGTTACTTCATGTTCTGTAAGGATTGTCTGCCGTCCAGTGACGTCTCCCAAGACCAACCGACTTGTGGTCAATGGACAGACAACTTTCATGCATTACGGAAGAACGCTTTTGTCAGAAAGAGAAATGTTAAGCTTCGTAAAAACTTGTCGCACAAGTTTCGCTCTGCATGAGATAACTGTGTGAAATTTCCAGCCATCATGGGTTCAACAGTTTCAGTCTCATACCCATAGGGAAAAATAGTATCAACTCGCAGCGAGCGAGCGAGCTGCCGCACCAGTGACCTGGTTTTCGATTTTGCTGGGAACGTGTCTGCATGGGTTTGCAGGTGGCCAGGAGGCAGAGGCTACTCCAATAGCAGCACTGACAGTGACCGTAGTGGTCTGGGATTCGTTAGGTTAAAGTTAAAATTAGGTTGAAGTTAGGTCAATTTTCCTGTTGGCCATTCAATTAGCATGGAGTTAGGGTTATACAAGAATGAAATGATCTAGTAAACAGTTCAGCGATCGTTACAGCGGCACCATCTATTAGTATATATATATTTTTTTTATCCCTTAAAGACATTAATCAAGTAAGGTGCCCTTGAAACAGCCAGAAACTTTGCAGCCAAAATTGAACCTATGTAAGTCACCTAATCGGTTACGTCATTTGCAAGTAGCAGTTGTATACATGTACATTATATCATGCAATATATTAGCCTCTTCAAAGTTCCTTTATCTCCTGTATTTTGCTCATACATGTATGGTTTTTTTAAGTGGAATAGGAGGTCTAGCTTACTCCAAGTTAACAGTAAAAAGATGTATTGTGCATGCAAAGCATTGTGTTTTATGTTGGCATTATTCCTATATATAATACATTATGTTAATTTTATTCAATTCTCCTTACCTCCATTTTACGACTTCCTCCAAATTACGACCTGATTCGGTAGGTTTTTCAAAGGTCACAAAATAGAGGTTTTACTGTAGTGATCTCTGGTTTTTACTCTCTTTTTTTTTCCTCCCAACTTGCTTGGCACATGTGCTTGTAGCAGTTCAAAATCCCATTCTTGCTTCTTTTACATGATATATGCAAATGTCATCCACAAACACTTGTTGCTTCAGTTACATTTTCATGTATGAAACTGAAAGTGGTCTTTGTCAACTTCAGAGAGACATCCTCAATATTTAATGTCACATGCATAACTCAATGCTTCGCCCTGGCTGTCATTCCTGTACCACCTTTCACTGCCTAGTGAAGGTATGGGCTAGCTTTCTAATTTTCATTTCAATTTATCTCTATCAACTATGCATTTGGAAAGGGATCAACTGGCAGCTTTGTTCTGTGATCATCTCTTGACCGCTGGCTTCAAACAAGGATATGAAGGAGGGAAACATAGGAGGGAGCAACGGGCTTAGCTGAAAGTTGGATAACACAGGAATGACAACAAGGGGAGTAGATTGAAAGTATGGGATGTTATTAAAAGTAAACTCTGCTGAAAGATGGCAGGTACTTGGTGACACTGACTTGCTTTGTGTTGCAGCCTGTGGAGTGCATGGCACTGCTGCCCCCCTCCAAGGGAAAGAAGAAACTCAAGCCCAGCTCAGCTCACCTGGTCACAGCCAGCGGTTGCAGTAAGGATCTGTCATAGCTCTCTTAGAAAACCATGTGTTTTCAAGGAAGTGAAGTGGAGACTTTGTACATATTCAAAACATATTATCAAAAACATAATTAGTTGGAAAGCTAACATGTGAGCTAAAGATCCAAACACTTTGGCATGGTGTTTCTTGCAAGGATGACGGCCTGCTTCCCATGCCATTCAAGGGAGTGTGAAATGTCCCTTGACACTAGACTCAGCCCTTGCTGCCATTCCCATACCAGCCCTTGCTGCCATTCCCATACCAGCCCTTGCTGCCATTCCCATACCAGCCCTTGCTGCCATTCCCATACCAGCCCTTGCTGCCTTTCCCATACCGGCTCTTGCTGCCATTCCCATGCCACCCCTTGCTGCCATTCCCATACCAGCCCTTGCTGCCATTCCCATACCAGCCCTTGCTGCCATTCCCATACCAGCCCTTGCTGCCTTTCCCATACCGGCTCTTGCTGCCATTCCCATACCTGCCCTTGCTGCCATTCCCATACCTGCCCTTGCTGCCATTCCCATACCACCCCTTGCTGCCATTCCCATACCTGCCCTTGCTGCCATTCCCATACCTGCCCTTGCTGCCATTCCCATACCACCCCTTGCTGCCATTCCCATACCTGCCCTTGCTGCCATTCCCATACCTGCCCTTGCTGCCATTCCCATACCTGCCCTTGCTGCCATTCCCATACCTGCCCTTGCTGCCATTCCCATACCTGCCCTTGCTGCCTTTCCCATACCAGCCCTTGCTGCCTTTCCCATACCGGCCCTTGCTGCCATTCCCATACCAGCCCTTGCTGCCATTCCCATACCAGCCCTTGCTGCCTTTCCCATACCGGCCCTTGCTGCCATTCCCATACCGGCCCTTGCTGCCATTCCCATACCTGCCCTTGCTGCCATTCCCATACCAGCCCTTGCTGCCATTCCCATACCTGCCCTTGCTGCCATTCCCATACCAGCCCTTGCTGCCTTTCCCATACCTGCCCTTGCTGCCATTCCCATACAGGCCCTTGCTGCCATTCCCATACCTGCCCTTGCTGGCATTCCCATACCAGCCCTTGCTGCCATTCCCATACCTGCCCTTGCTGCCATTCCCATACCTGCCCTTGCTGCCATTCCTATACCTGCCCTTGCTGCCATTCCCATACCAGCCCTTGCTGCCATTCCCATACCAGCCCTTGCTGCCATTCCCATACCAGCCCTTGCTGCCATTCCCATACCAGCCCTTGCTGCCATTCCCATACCTGCCCTTGCTGCCATTCCCATACCAGCCCTTGCTGCCATTCCCATACCTGCCCTTGCTGCCATTCCCATACCAGCCCTTGCTGCCATTCCCATACCGGCTCTTGCTGCCATTCCCATACCTGCCCTTGCTGCCATTCCCATACCAGCCCTTGCTGCCATTCCCATACCAGCCCTTGCTGCCATTCCCATACAGGCCCTTGCTGCCATTCCCATACCTGCCCTTGCTGCCATTCCCATACCAGCCCTTGCTGCCATTCCCATACCTGCCCTTGCTGCCATTCCCATACCTGCCCTTGCTACCATTCCTATACCTGCCCTTGCTGCCATTCCCATACCAGCCCTTGCTGCCATTCCCATACCAGCCCTTGCTGCCATTCCCATACCAGCCCTTGCTGCCATTCCCATACCAGCCCTTGCTGCCATTCCCATACCTGCCCTTGCTGCCATTCCCATACCAGCCCTTGCTGCCATTCCCATACCTGCCCTTGCTGCCATTCCCATACCGGCCCTTGCTGCCATTCCTATACCAGCCCTTGCTGCCATTCCCATACCAGCCCTTGCTGCCATTCCCATACCAGCCCTTGCTGCCATTCCCATACCTGCCCTTGCTGCCATTCCCATACCAGCCCTTGCTGCCATTCCCATACCTGCCCTTGCTGCCATTCCCATACCTGCCCTTGCTGCCATTCCCATACAGGCCCTTGCTGCCATTCCCATACCAGCCCTTGCTGCCATTCCCATACCTGCCCTTGCTGCCATTCCCATACCAGCCCTTGCTGCCATTCCCATACCAGCCCTTGCTGCCATTCCCATACAGGCCCTTGCTGCCATTCCCATACCAGCCCTTGCTGCCATTCCCATACCGGCCCTTGCTGCCATTCCCATACCAGCCCTTGCTGCCATTCCCATACCAGCCCAAGGTGTAGGCTTGTTCTTCAGTTTTCCAGCCTGAACTCTATGTGCTGAATATAGCAGCCATGTAAGGGACAACAGGTGTCTGCCCCAAGGTCACAGTGACTCCTTAGTGTAGAACAATGAGTTTGAGCTGAGATACCTAAGAGGGCAAGGTCAGATAGGGAATGGCAGCAAGGGGCAGCGGAAGGTGATATGGGATGTAACTCATGAAGGCCTGAGTACTGGTATCAGTTGCACTGGCTCTTCATCACAATTGGGGCTTTCTTTTATAGATATGTGTATGACCATGTTGTGTCAGTAACTTCTTTTTATGAAGTCTTAGGCTAGACCATGAATTGCTGTGATGGAGATTTCAATGGTGTGATGAAAATTATCCCACATTGTTGACCTTTTAATCTTAAAATTCATCAACTGATGTGAAGTTTGTTGTGATGGAATGTGGCTAATTATTGTTCTATGTGAATCAGAATGTCATAATACACTATGGCATTGGTTTAAAGCAATATTATTATAGTACATGTACTAAATTCAAAGACCTACAGCTTTCAAATCATTAATGTAGTGGTGTTTTCTCTTGCAACTGCCCTCAACTATCAGCTCTCTGGGTGTAGGAAACTTGGTTAAGGTCTCACACTTTCTCCTGTCTGCCATGTTAGAGTGTTCTAAGTGTGGATGGAACTTCTGTGCAGAGCTGAAGGTGTGGGGAGTGGAGATGAGGGAGGAGGTGCAGCAGCTGGAATGCCCTTCAGGAGCTGAGGAGGCGTCCATCACACAGCTGTTCTTCTCTCCCTCCCTCGACGCCTTTGTTGTAGTCACGAATGAAAACAACATCTGTGTCTACAACAGAAAAACTTTTGCTCTTGAAAAAGAGGTGAGTCACCGCAAGCTTCCTACTCCTAGCTTGTTCTAAATGGGACGGGTTGTTCTTGATCTTCTTTTCAGACCTGCTTCCCTTGTTGACTTGCTAATGTTTATGTTTGGGTTTTTTTCAACCCCCCTGTCTGATGACATTTTGCTCTTTTCATAAACTATTGCCTTTCTGTCATATCTGAGCCTTTCTGTCATATCGTATCATAGCCTTTCTGTCATATCGTATCATAGCCTTTCTGTCATATCTGAGCCTTTCCATGTAATGTATGAGCTTTGTTTGGTTTTAAAGTTATGTTTGTATTCATCCCAACCATTCAGTGAAAAGGTGATCCATGAGTAGGACTATTCCCTGCCTTGTGTATGTCCAGCCCTTCCCAACTCAGCAGCCATTATGGAATGAAACTTATACAAGAATTGTACTCCAGGCCATTGACTGTTTAGTTCAGTTAGAGAGGGCTTGTCTATTTTAAGATTGAAAGTGATATTTCCTCAACAGATGCAGAGGATGGGTCTTGAAATACTTTGAGATGGTCTTGAGATGATGTATTCAGTTAAAGTAAATTAATAAACAGAAAGGATGTCTTTGCCCAGATTGATGCAAGTCATGTGGTGTATGCAAAACCTGCACACTTGTTTCTTTTTATTTATGATGTTCCGTAAAACATACTCCACCCTAACTGCCATTCCCTTTCTACCCTTGCCACCCACTGAAGAATGAGTTAGCTCTCTAGTTTCCTACTTGAACTTGTTCTAGATTTAGCAACCATGTGAGGAATATCAGGCAACTGAGCCCCAAGGTCATCACGTGACTGCCAAACTTAGAATGAGTTTGAGGAGGGAAAGGTGAGAGAGAGCAAGAAAGAATCTTCATTCTCTTGTCCCAGAGATCAAACCACAGCACTGTGCCTCACTCATAATAAAACACCAAAGCTTGCTCGCCTAAATCCACCTGTCTTAACGACAGGGTTTCAGTAGGCGATTAGAGGTTGGGGAGCTGACTATGCACTCATGCAGGAGGGGAGAGCAGCTGGGACTTAGCAGACATCTAAGATGTGGGAATCAGACCTGCCTACTCTCCCGATAAAATCGTGAGACTCCCGATTTAGGCCTGTTTCTCCCAACCTCCCAATTAGGCTTTGAATTCTCCCGATTTGGCTTTGAATTTTTTTATTCTCCCGATTTCGATGAACGGAACCTACCAAAAACGGGGTTTGAGCCGCGTAGGCTGAGTATGCCTTCTGTTAGGGTCGCGCCGCACCCCCCCCCCCCCCCCCCCCCCCACTCTCACGTTTCGGCTGAGCTCTGAGCGCTCCTATAGGCTCCTCTCTCTCCCCCCCCCCCCCCCCCCCCTCAGCTATCACGTTTCAGCTGAGCTCCGAGCGCTCCTAGAGGCTCGCGCTCCCCCCCCCCCCCCTCTCCCCCTCTCACGTTTCGGCTGAGCTCTGAGCGATCTTATAGGCTCGCTTCCCCCTCAGGCCTGCTTTTCAGAATCTCCCGATTTGGCCTGGGGGGGGGGGGGGGGGGGGGTGGTAGGCAGGTCTGGGGAATGGCTGCAAGAGGTAGAGGCAGACAGAATGGGACATCATGCATCATGGCCTTTCGGTGTGTTGACAGATTGTGGGCAACCTTGGCGATGTGCTGGAGCTGCAGTTTCTGGGCAGAGAGGAGCGCCACCTGGTGGCAGCCATCAACTCTGCTTTGATTCCGGTCTTTGAGCTGGAAACCTGGCAGTGCCGCCTGCTGCCTGGACACTTGGACACCGTGCTGGCCATCGCCGTGTCTGCTGATGGAGACCTTCTGGCCAGTGCTGGCAAGGTCAGAACTGCAGCGGCCCATTGTGAGATCTGAAGGGAAGGAGGGAGGCATGGGTGTATGGGTGCATGGGTGGATGGGTGCATGGATGGATGGGTGCATGGATGGATGGGTTCATGGATGGATGGGTGCATGGATGGATGGGTGCATGCAGACCTGTTTACTCTCCCGATTTTAGCGGGAGACTCCCGATTTCAGACCCTATCTCCCGACCTCCCGCTAGCTTCGTAAATCTCCCGATTTTTTTTCCACCGATCTCCCGAAAATGAAAAATTTTGAAAGGTTTATTTCGTTTCTGAAGCATTTACATGACGATCCGAACTTTCTACCGCGCCACTGAAGGTCATTCCGCAGATCTGCAGTACAATTGTTTTGATTAGTTGAGTCAGGACCTTCGTCCAATCGAGAGCCAGTTTACAACCTGGAATAGCCGCCATTTTGCTTGACCGGTCCATTGAAAACTCAAAGAGAAAGACTCGCGAAACCGATTCTGAATCCGACAGTGAGCGTGATACAGAGGATGAGAAAAGAAAGTCCACTCTTGTCAGAAGCAGAAAGAGAGCAAAGTACAGCGCAAAGTGGAAGGCTGAGTGGAAATCGGAATTCCCGGCATTTCGCCCATCGTCGAAATCGAAATCACACGCGTTTTGCACGTTCTGCAAAAAAGACATCAACGTGAGCCACGGAGGCAAGAATGACATTTCTAAGCACTTGAAATCGGAGGTCCACAAGTCTAATGAAGATGCAGCTGCACGTACAGGATCCATAGGAAAATGTTTTGTGGCTGCACCGAAGGCTTCAGTGGACGACCTTGACTGCTTGAGAATGCAACGACTAGGGCAGAGGCAACAATGTGCCAGCATTCAGTTCTACATTTGCAATAATTTGAGGAATATTGGTTAAGATGAAAGAGTATAGGTAATCAGAATTACTTCATTTTGCCTCTCTAATACCTGGATCATCGAATTTACATGGTAATTTAAAGAGTGCATTTTTGGTCAAAGAGAATGATACATTAGTATGCACAGATGATTAAACCAAACATCCAGTAGGGTTTATAGGGTATTTACCCACTATTGCATAGTATTATATACCTGTATTATTTCTCAAGGAGTGAAAAACCCACAAATGTTTACCATATAAAATTTGACCGAAAAAAATCAGGATTTGAATAAAGACTATAAACTGCACACCAAAATATTGTACAATCAATTTCAAGCATTTTGTGTTATTACTTTATGTGTCTATCTGTAACAGTTCATCAGCAATCTCAAAGTTAATGAAAAGTGTGCATGTTTGCCTAATTTGCTCGTGTTTTAGCACCGCTGTAAGGGCTAAAAATAAAAATCTCCCTCTTTTGATTGAAATCTCCCTATTTTTGAGTCCCCATCTCCCTATTTTGCACAACTTAAGGTAAACAGGTCTGGTGCATGGGTGCATGGATGGATGGGTGCATGGATGGATGGGTGCATGGATGGATGGGTGCATGGATGGATGGGTGCATGGATGGATGGGTGCATGGATGGATGGGTGCATGGATGGATGGGTGCATGGATGGATGGGTGCATGGATGGATGGGTGCATGGATGGATGGGTGCATGGGTGCATGGATGGATGGGTGGATGGGTGCATGGATGGATGGGTGGATGGGAGCATGGATGGGTGGGTGCATGGGTGGAGGGGTGCATGGATGGAGGGGTGCATGGGTGGAGGGGTGCATGGATGGAGGGGTGCATGGATGGAGGGGTGCATGGATGGATAGGTGCATGGGTGGATGGGTACCAGAAAGTGGCAAATGATTTAGCAAAGAAGAGCGTTGTGTTGGAAAATGTAAGGAAATAAAAGAGGAGTGTATGGGGAGGATGGATTGGGAGAGGAGGGAGAGAGAGAGACAGAGAGAGAGAGAGAGAGACATGGAAAACGAAAACAGGTATTAAAAAGAAAACGTTCTGCAAAATTTCACAGGCCCCAGACATTTCTATGAATTCTTGAAACTGTGTGTTGTTGGTCAGGGCAAGACTTCTGGCAAAGGCCTTTGAGCTAAGGGCACAAGAAAAAGGAAAATAGTATGATATCTGCTTTGGCATTTTAAACAAGAAGGGCAAAGCCCATACGACTCACATGCTTGAACTTGACCTTTATATGACCTTGACCTTCAGGTGACCTTCAAGGTCAAAGTCAAACAACAAAACCTACCAATGACATCATACACAAAGAAATGCTTTACACATTTTTCCTACCAAAATACATGTGACCTTGACCCAAGGTCAAGGTCATGCAACACCAAGCTGTTAATTCAAGACATAGGAAGCACAATGGTGCTTATTGGCACTTTCTACCATGAGATATAGTCACTTTTAGTGGTTCACTACCCCATTTTGGTCACATTTCATAAGGGTCAAAGTGACCTTGACCTTGATGATATGTGAACAAATGTGTCTCATGATGAAAGTATAACATGTGCCCCACATAATTATTAAGTTTGAAACAGTTATCTTCCATAGTTCAGGGTCAAGGTCACTTCAAAATATGTATACAATCCAACTTTGAAGAGCTCCTGTGACCTTGACCTTGAAGCAAGGTCAACCAAACTGGTATCAAAAGATAGGGCTTGCTTTGACCTATATACCACTTGTAGCTAAGGTCGCCATTCTCAATAACGTGGGAGAAAATTGGGAAAATGTGAAAAATGACTGTTTTTGAGACCACATTTATGGCTCCTGTGATCTTGACCTTGAAGCAAGGTCAAGTCACCATGTATGTTTTTTGAGGCCTTGTCATCATACACCATCATGCCACATTTGGTGTTGATAGACTTAATAGTCTCCGAGAAAAATCCAACGTTTAAGTTTTTTACGCCCGGACGGACGGACGGACGGACGACACGGCTCAGTACATAGACTCACTTTTGCTTCGCATGTGAGTCAAAAATCAGTTATTGACATATAAAGACAACACTGCAATAGGTCTACAGTAGGTTTTGGAGTACAACTGTACAGGACGCTGCAGGGGACCTGGGGTGCCAACTGTCGCATGATGCGACAAGGGTCGTGATTAGGAAGGATAATGAAGGGGTGATAAATTGAGTAGACACCGCGTTCCGCTCACGACAACGGTTAGGGTTAGAGTTCACCATAGAATGGGCGGAAAGTTCTCAGCAAGGGTACAGGCTGAGACGTGACTAGTTTATTGGGGGGTTACTGATTTGTCCAGCACGGGCTGGGTCGTGATTACATTGTTAGGGGATTACCGGTTGACCCGGCACGGGCCGAGGGTCAATTAGCGTGTAAGCTCTCTGATTGGTGCGCTCTACCGCGCGACGGTAGCTGCCGATCCGGGCGACGCGGTTCAAACAGACGGGTCATCGCGGGAGATGAGAAAGGACGTGCGGTCCTGGCGTCTGCAGGTTGCAGCGCGTGGTGCCTTTCGGAGGCGTGGATATGGGAATTTTGGCGTCTGCAGGTTGCAGCGCGTGGTGCCTTTCGGAGGCGTGGATATGGGAATTTTGGCGTCTGCAGGTTGCAGCGCGTGGTGCCTTTCGGAGGCGTGGATATGGGAATTTTGGCAGGACGTGCGAACGTTCTGGACGTGGTAGGATTTGGACGACGTGTTTCCACAGCTCGTTGGGGCTTTTTGTAGAGTAGCTGCGTCTTGTGGATGACGGACGTTTGGACGTGGATGCTGGTGGATGGTGGATCAGAACTCTGCTGGTCTCTGCCGAGTTTCTGAGGGTCCTACTTACGGCGCCGGGTGGAACGCCGGCGCGGGTCAGCGTGCAGTTTCTTCATGTGCGTTGGGGTGCACTGTGTTCCTCAACGTTGGTGCCCAGAGTGCAAGTATTTCTTGGGTGGTGAGCTTGTCTAGCTCTGAGCGTGGACAGTGGAATTTCTAGGAGTGAGAATTCAACTCGGACTGGTAGCCGAGGGTGGAGTGAGGTGTTTGAACTTATTGAACTTTCATTGCCTGTGAGGTGGTGGAAGTTACAAGCGTGTTGCGACGGCGAGACATCGCAACGGAACTGTGTGAGAAACGTCTGATTCACTAGGACTACTAGGTTGAATGTGTATCTCACGCTGTGTCAGACGGACTGGACTGTGAGGGACTTTGCTGTGGTTTTATGGACTTGTGTTGAATGAGTGTAGCAGAGCTCGTGAACTTGGGCGGAGCCAAGAGGTCAGCGAGCGCGGGTTCTCATTCATGTGTTTATTGCAGCTTGCTTAGCCTTGTTGTTTAGCGTGGGGACGTTTTCCGATTGGCTGGAGCTGGGAGGAGCCAGCGTGCTAGCGAGCCGGAGCGAGGCGTGCAAGCGGGCTGGAGTGAGGCGGGTTTGTTGTGGTTTGGCGTGACCTGTGGTTTGGGGTCAGGCCAGACTGCATTGACTCTTACTCGGGAGGTGGAGTGAGAGGGGGAGAGTTTCCTTTGTGGATATTTTATTTGTAGTAGAGTTTGTTTGTCGTTCTGACCAGGACGGTCACAACGAGTGGTGGGAAGGTGGATTTTTGGAGAGGTTTGTGAAATCTTTTCTTCTCTGTTTTTGTGAAAACAGGAGTTTGAGCTGGAGTTGGGTTTTCTTGAATCATTTTTTGCAACTTAACACGTTATCGATAACGTTGTGGTTGTTTGTTTGCTTATGATTCTTGTTTGGGAGTTTTGAGTTTGGTGTATTTTGTTGAAGGTTATTGGGATTTTTGTGTTTGTTTCTGTGTTTTCAGCAGAAGCAGTGCCAGTTTGTTTGTTTGTGGACCGAGACCGTGTTGTTTGTTTTGGGTCCCTTCTTGCATTGTGCGCTGCTTGTGCTTCGCCCTTCACTGCTTCGAGCAGGAAGGGGAAGTTGTTTGATTAAACTGTTGTTTTCTTATACCTGATTCAGTGGTTTATTTCCTTGTCGTTTTGTGGTGTCCCCCAAGGTGTGGCAGTAGAGTTTAGATTGTAAACTCCGGAGTTCCATTAGTTTTTCACCCTCAGGGCGATTCCATCGTCCCTGAGAGGTGAAGGTGCAGAATCGCAAAACTGCATCACAGCTAATTGGTAACTTTACGCGACAAGTGGCGAGCCTGCCAGGATTTATACCTGATTTCTAATTTTTGAGAAAAATTACCTCATTTTTGCCGGACTGTCCACACTTTGGGGAACACTGAACCACTGATGACGGTTCGATATTTTTGCAATTTTTGAGTTGCCGCCTTGTTCTGTTGCTGTGATTGTATTATCCCTGTGGTTCACCAGGTGTGAAATAGATTTTTTGAGTATTGTTGTTTCACACTTTGGTAGAGCCATGGCGACTAGAGTGGGAGAGTCTGTTAAGGACAGATGTATCAGACTGACCTCTCTAGCCGTCGAGCTAGGGGTAGCGTCCTCCGATGTTCCCGATTTTGTAGCCCGACAGTTGCTTCGGGAGGACGTCGAAGCAGCACGGGTGGGGTTTGATTGGGAAGTGTTTAAGATGGATCGGAATTGGAAGGAAGAGAGAGAGCAACAGGAAATGGCTGAGAGGCGGAAGGAACGTGAGAAAGAGTATGAAGAAGAGAGAGGAAGGAGGAAGAAGGAGTTTGAGGACAGGCAGGAGAGAGAGAGAAGCCTGTATGAGGAGAGACTGCGAGGAGAGAGAGTAGTGTGTGAACTTCATCAGCGACTCCTGATTAGAGAATTTGAGGAGAGAGCCCGGCGTGAGAGGGAATGTCATAGTGTGACTGAGGATGGGTGCAAGAAGTGGTCGGAAGGGAAGAAATGTTTCATTTGTAGTTCGGAGAAACACCTTGCTAGGGCGTGTCCAAACAGAGTTGGGGAGAGGACAGTTGTGCCCTCGGGGTGGGGTGATCATCGTTAGAATAGTTTATTCTTGGTTTGTGCTGGTGAGCCGGAGCTATCTAGCGTAGTTCACCAGTAAGGATGTTTGGGGATTAGTTGGGAATCTTTGGCGAGCGATCGGTGCTGCCAAATGGGATTCAAATTGGATTAGTTGGGAATCTTTGGCGAGCGATCGGTGCTGCCAAATGGGATTCAAATTGGATTAGTTGGGAATCTTTGGCGAGCGATCGGTGCTGCCAAATGGGATTCAAATTGGATTAGTTGGGAATCTTTGGCGAGCGATCGGTGCTGCCAAATGGGATTCAAATTGGATTAGTTGGGAATCTTTGGCGAGCGATCGGTGCTGCCAAATGGGATTCAAATTGGATTAGTTGGGAATCTTTGGCGAGCGATCGGTGCTGCCAAATTGGATTCAAATTGGGTTAGTTGGAAATGTTAACGCTAGCCCCTCGCGTGGCTGCCTGCCACGAGAGAGGTGCTCAGTTTTTGTCTGCAAGTTGTGCAGTGTGGACACCACGGAGAGTGATCTGGTTTGCTTGCCGAACGCTACTCTCCGTGGTGGGCCAAGAGTCTGGAGGTTGTTGAAATAGATTTGATTATGGTGTAGTTTTCAAATTTTTGGGGGATTAGTGGTAGTGCGTGACGCGCGGATGCCCGTGCGTGTGATAGGTTGGTTTGGATTCTTGTGTGGGTTGCGAGAGATGTTCGATTGGAGAATGAAGAGTTGTTGCCTGTGGTATGGCTGGGTAGTGATGGACTTCTGAGAGGGTTGGGTGTCTTGTTGCTCCTCAGGAGCCTGAGGGGGGCCCACCTCAGGTCTCTTTGGGGAGTGCAAGATATCCCAGCTCCCCCGCTCAGTGTGTGAAAGTAGAGTTTGCTTGGAGGGTATGGGTCATTCCCGAGCGAGGGATTGTCTGCGGATCCGATGTGGTGCCTCTTCCTGTCTGAGGACGAGTGTCACCTGTCCCCGCTACGATCTGTAACACCTGTAAACTCGTGTGTTAAAATAGAACACTTTACCCGGGAGTTAAGTCGAGAGATGAGGGAGGGTACTTTCACCACTTGGGTAGGCAGGAGCATCGGGTGAGAAAGTTAGTCAAAGTGCTGACTGGTAGTCAGTAGTTAAGCTGGGAGGTTTGTCGCATGATGCGACAAGGGTCGTGATTAGGGAGGATAATGAAGGGGTGATAAATTGAGTAGACACCGCATTCCGCTCACGACAACGGTTAGGGTTAGAGTTCACCATAGAATGGGCGGAAAGTTCTCAGCAAAGGTATAGGCTGGGACGTGACTAGTTTATTGGGGGGTTACTGATTTGTCCAGCACGGGCTGGGTCGTGATTACATTGTTAGGGGATTACCGGTTGACCCGGCACGGGCCGAGGGTCAATTAGCGTGTAAGCTCTCTGATTGGTGCGCTCTACCGCGCGACGGTAGCTGCCGATCCGGGCGACGCGGTTCAAACAGACGGGTCATCGCGGGAGATGAGAAAGGACGTGCGGTCCTGGCGTCTGCAGGTTGCAGCGCGTGGTGCCTTTCGGAGGCGTGGATATGGGAATTTTGGCGTCTGCAGGTTGCAGCGCGTGGCGCCTTTCGGAGGCGTGGATATGGGAATTTTGGCGTCTGCAGGTTGCAGCGCGTGGTGCCTTTCGGAGGCGTGGATATGGGGATTTTGGCAGGACGTGCGAACGTTCTGGACGTGGTAGGATTTGGTTGACGTGTTCCACAGCTCGTTGGGGCTTTTTGTAGGGTGGCTGCGTCTTGTGGATGACGGACGGTTGGACGTGGATGTGGCGGATGGTGGATCAGAACTCTGCTGTCTCTGCCGAGTTTCCGAGGGTCCTACTTACAGCGCCGGGTGGAACGCTGGCGCGGGTCAGCGTGCTGTTTCTTCATGTGCGTTGGGGTGCACTGTGTTCCTCAACGTTGGTGCCCAGAGTTGCAAGTATTTCTTGTGTGGGGAGCTTGTCTAGCTCTGAGCGTGGACAGTGGAATTTCTAGGAGTGAGAATTCAACTCGGATTGGTAGCCGAGGGTGGAGTAGGGTGTTTGAACTTATTGAACTTTCATTGCCTGTGAGGTGGTGGAAGTTACAAGCGTGTTGCGACGGCGAGACATCGCAACGGAACTGTGTGAGAAACGTCTGATTCACTAGGACTACTAGGTTGAATGTGTATCTCACGCTGTGTCAGACGGACTGGACTGTGAGGGACTTTGCTGTGGTTTTATGGACTTGTGTTGAATGAGTGTAGCAGAGCTCGTGAACTTGGGCGGAGCCAAGAGGTCAGCGAGCGCGGGTTCTCATTCATGTGTTTATTGCAGCTTGCTTAGCCTTGTTGTTTAGCGTGGGGACGTTTTTGATTGGCTGGAGCTGGGAGGAGCGAGGCGTGCAAGCGGGCTGGAGTGAGGTGGGGAGGTTTTGTTGTTGTTTGGCGTGGCCTGTAGTTTGGGGTCAAGCCAGGCCGCGCTGACTCTTACTCGGGAAGTGGAGTGAGAGGGGGAGAGTTTCCTTTGTAGATATTTTATTTGTAGTAGAGTTTGTTTGTCGTTCTGACCAGGACGGTCACAACGAGTGGTGGGAAGGTGGATTTTGGGGAGGTTTGTGAAATCTTTTCTTCTCTGTTTTGTGAAAACAGGAGTTTGAGCTGGAGTTGGGTTTTCTTGAATCATTTTTTGCAACTTAACACGTTATCGATAACGCTGTGGGTTTTGGTTGCTTATGATTCTTGTTTGGGAGTTTTGAGTTTGGTATACCTTGTTGAAGGTGGTTTGGGATTTTTGTGGTGGTTTCTGTGTTTTTCAGCAGGAGCAGCGCCATCTTGTTGTGTTGGTAGACCAAGACCCTGTTGTTGTTTGGGTCCCCATTTGCATTGTGTGCTGCTTGTGCTTCGCCCTTCACTGCTTCGAGCAGGAAGGGGAAGTTGTTTGATTAAACTGTTGTTTTCTTATACCTGATTCAGTGGTTTATTTCCTTGTCGTTTTGTGGTGTCCCCCAAGGTGTGGCAGTAGAGTTTAGATTGTAAACTCCGGAGTTCCATTAGTTTTTCACCCTCAGGGCGATTCCATCGTCCCTGAGAGGTGAAGGTGCAGAATCGCAAAACTGCATCACAGCTAATTGGTAACTTTACGCGACACCAACCAACAAGATTGCGAGACGTGTGTGTCTTTGGATTGCAGGACAGGACAATCCGAGTGTGGCGCTTTGACGAGGAGTCGGGCCAGGCGGCCTGCATTGCCTGCATTGTGGGTCATGCTGGAGACATCAACACTCTGGCCTTCTCCAGGTACAGCAACGACTGGCTTTGTCAGAGTGCTCTCCCTTGCTCCAGTTCTCTGCCAGACAGCAACTACCCCTTGATCTTGTAGACATAGCCCACTGTTATACAGCTTGATAGCCCACTGTTACACAGCATGATAGCCCACTGTTACACAGCATGATAGCCCACTGTTACACAGCATGATAGCCCACTGTTACACATCATGATAGCCCACTGTTACACATCATGATAGCCCACTGTTACACATCATGATAGCCCACTGTTACACAGCTTGATAGCCCACTGTTACACAGCTTGATAGCCCACTGTTACACAGCTTGATAGCCCACTGTTACACAGCATGATAGCCCACTGTTACACAGCATGATAGCCCACTTTTACACAGCATGATAGCCCACTGTTACACAGCTTGATAGCCCACTGTTACACAGCATGATAGCCCACTGTTACACAGCATGATAGCCCACTGTTACACAGTTTGATAGCCCACTGTTACACAGCATGATAGCCCACTGTTACACAGCATGATAGCCCACTGTTACACAGCATGATAGCCCACTGTTACACATGATAGCCCACTGTTACACAGCATGATAGCCCACTGTTACACAGCTTGATGCCCAACTAGACATCTGTAATTTGGTTGTGTGTGAATTTGATGGCAGGCATCTGTTTCTTTGAGACAGTGCTGTGGGATAATAATTCTGTGTGTCCACCCATATCTTACTAAATCAGCAAAATCAACCCTTTCATGTCTGCTGTCTGCAGACATTGTTTTTCACACAATCATTCCTCCATTTACACTGAGAACTCTGTTTATATTTATGTTCAAGCACATGTAAGATTCAAGAAGTGAAAGTAATGCATTGAAGTAGTCTCTTTTGTTCAGATGAAGGAAAAGATGCTACCTAATGTGCTGTGTTTCCTCTGAGTGAGTGATTGAGGAACTGGAAAGGAGGAGGTGCAGGTGGTGATGGTGTGGGAGAATGACATGTGGACGTTGATTTATTTTCCCCAAACTTCCCACTTTAGCATATAGTGTCCCATAATGTTAAATACCAGTTTACCCACCTTCCTCATACTATCCCTTGCTGCCAAGCAAAGATTTGGGTCCCCTTTTGGGGGAGCATTGGATAACACCTCCCCAAGGTTGTCTCTTCACCACTAAATTTAGACCAATGAGTCAGAGGAGGAAAACATGAGAGGAGCAGCAGGGAATTGGCTGACAGCTAGGGACAGAGATTGGTGGTATGGGGCATTACACAGTAGGAACTGTAGCACAGTGATGTACAGTAGAGACTGTAGCACAGTGATGTACAATAGAGACCATAGCACAGTGATGTACAATAGAGACCATAGCACAGTGATGTACAGTAGAGACTGTAGCACAGTGATGTACAGTAGAGACTGTAGCACAGTGATGTACAGTAGAGACTGTAGCACAGTGATGTACAGTAGAGACTGTAGCACAGTGATGTACAGTAGAGACCGTAGCACAGTGATGAACAGTAGAGACTGTAGCACAGTGATGTACAATAGGGACCGTAGCACAGCTGTGTGCAGCAGGGACCGTAGCACAGTGATGTACAGTAGAGACCGTAGCACAGTGATGTACAATAGAGACCATTGCACAGTGATGTACAATAGAGAATGTAGCACAGTGATGTACAGTAGAGACCGTTGCACAGTGATGTACAGTAGAGACTGTAGCACACTGGTGTACAGTAGAGACCGTAGCACAGGGATGTACAGTAGAGACCGTAGAGCAGTAATGTACAGTAGAGACTGTAGCACACTGGTGTACAGTAGAGACTGTAGCACACTGGTGTACAGTAGAGACCGTAGCACAGGGATGTACAGTAGACACTAGCACAGTGGTGTGCAGCAGGGACCGTAGCACAGTGGTGTGCAGCAGAGACTGTAGCACAGTGGTGTGCAGCAGAGACCGTAGCACAGTGGTGTGCAGCAGGGACCATAGCGCAGTGGTGTGCAGCAGAGACTGTAGCACAGTGGTGTGCAGCAGGGACCATAGCGCAGTGGTGTGCAGCAGAGACTGTAGCACAGTGGTGTGCAGCAGAGACCGTAGCACAGTGGTGTGCAGCAGAGACCATAGCACAGTGGTGTGCAGCAGAGACCGTAGCACAGTTGTGCAGCAGAGACCGTAGCACAGTGGTGTGCAGCAGGGACCGTAGCGCAGTGGTGTGCAGTAGAGACCGTAGCACAGAGGTGTGCAGCAGAGACCGTAGCACAGTGGAGTGCAGCAGAGACCGTAGCACAGTGGTGTCCAGTGTGAGGAATGTGCTCTCCAGGTTGCATGTGTAATGGCTCTGCTGGCCTGCTCAGAGTTGCCAGTTTTAGCCAAAGCAAAATGACCCAATAAGCCCATGAGTTAGGAAGACAACACCAGTATCTTCATGTGCAACCACTGTGACAGATACTGCCACTCCAGAGGCAGGTTCATCGGGACTAGGATACGCTAGCAAAGTTAATCAAAGGCAATCCAACTATAGCGAGTTTTATTTCAAAAGGTGTTCAAACCATTTACCTGCTTGCCTGTGGGGAGGAAAACTTTCCTTGGGCTAAATGAAACTGCAGAGTCACTTGTCCAACAGGCAAGCAAATAAAAAGGAAAATAATAGTAGCATGAACCAACAAGGGACCTAACTCCTATTTGCCAAAAATTATCTCCCATTCCGTCTCCATTTTTTTGCGATTTGGATGTGTCCAAATACGCGCGAAAGCTTCGTTCTTATTGGTTGGAGGATTTTTAATGCAACCAATGCTGATAGAAGAGACATAGCCCGAGGGGTGCACCAAAATGAGGAGCAGACCAGCTTCCAATTTACCGAAAAGTTTCATGAAGGAAACGTTAGGAAAACTTGTTTAATGCTACAGAAGCACTGCACCACTCCAAAATACTAATTTTAAGTGCCCTAATATTCAATTTATCGATGTTGTAATTTTCAGAACATAATATGCGCATTAAGTTACTTTAAAAACAGTTTTGACTAGACTACCCCGGCCATTTCCGAGTGTTGACGGAGAATTCCGAATTTTACTGATGGCCATCTGTGTTGATGTTTTAAACTGCGCAACATTGGAGCAAAGTCCCCTGGGCCCGTATTCACAACGGCGATTTATCGGCGATTTATTTTAACTCCGATTTATCTCTAAACTCAGACGATTCCAACTGCCTGTTCCGCTCTCCCTTGGCTGGAAACCAGTATATATAGCAAAGCGCAACCTAGGATCCTCTGACGAGCGTACCTTATCTAACCGATCAAGATTACGCGGGGCTAGGGGATAAATCGAGTGTTAAAAAGATAAATCGCCGTTGTGAATATGGGCCCTGCAAAGCTTGGAAAGCTATTTCTCTCTTTAATTTGATAGTGTTGATCTGCTAAAGAGATACAAATTGCAATGGCAGTTCAAATATTGCTGATCAGGTGTTAGTAAAGGATGTTGAAGCGTCTAGAGTGAGTGAGTTCGGAGTGACCTAGTTCGTTCGGCCACGCCTACATGCGCTGTAGGCTTCTGCCGGCTATGGGCTAATGCTGTATGCTGCAGAATGCCTAGTTTTGCCCGCTCAGCAGTGCAGACCTGTTTACTCTCCCGATTTTAGCGGGAGACTCCCGATTTCAGACCCTATCTCCCGACCTCCCGCTAGCTTCGTAAATCTCCCGATTTTTTTTCCACCGATCTCCCGAAAATGAAAAATTTTCTCTCGGGCTAGAACATTTTTTGGGGGGATGAGGGTGGTGGAGAGAGAGAGAGAGAGAGAGAGAGAGAGAGAGAGAGAGAGAGAGAGAGAGAGAGAGAGAGAGAGAGAGAGAGAGAGAGAGAGAGAGAGAGAGAGAGAGAGAGAGAGAGAGAGAGGGAGAGAGAGAGGGAGAGAGAGGAGGGGTAGAGCTCTGGAGTGCCTACGTCATGTCATTCTGAAGTTTTTTACGTCACGTGTTGCATCATTTATGTGTTTCTGTATTAACTGAAGAAGGGCGTATGCCCGAAAGCCTTTTGATTTTGGTGTTTGTCGTGTGTTTTTTTCTTATTAAAAATGAAAAATTTTGAAAGATTTATTTCGTTTCCAAAGCATTTACATGACGATCCGAACTTTCTACCGCGCCACTGAAGGTCATTCCGCAGATCTGCAGTACAATTGTTTTGATTAGTTGAGTCAGGACCTTCGTCCAATCGAGAACCAGTTTACAACCTGGAATAGCTGCCATTTTGCTTGACCGATCTCAATGAAGATGGCGTCCATTGAAAACTCAAAGAGAAAGACTCGCGAAACCGATTTTGAATCCGACAGTGAGCGTGACACAGAGGATGAGAAAAGAAAGTCCACTCTTGTCAGAAGCAGAAAGAGAGCAAAGTACAGCGCAAAGTGGAAGGCTGAGTGGAAATCGGAATTCCCGGCATTTCGCCCATCGTCGAAATCGAAATCACACGCGTTTTGCACGTTCTGCAAAAAAGACATCAATGTGAGCCACGGAGGCAAGAATGACATTTCTAAGCACTTGAAATCGGAGGTCCACAAGTCTAATGAAGATGCAGCTGCACGTACAGGATCCATAGGAAATTTTTTTGTGACTGCACCGAAGGCTTCAGTGGACGACCTTGACTCGCTTGAGAATGCAACGACTAAGGCAGAGGCAACAATGAACAATCGTTACAATGTGCCAGCAGAGATGGGACTTATCAGCGTTTCAGCTGATTTCTGAGTTTTTTATTCCACTTTCAGCTGATTTTTATTAAATTTTTATGCAGTTTGTGACCTGGGATGGTACACATATTACGTGACATATCTAACCCTTATCGTGGTAAGCGCGACTAATTCAATCAAAGACTATATAATCATGGGCGAGTCGAAACTCCTCGCGTAGATCGACTCTGACGCTGAGTAAATTGACTTTTGCAACTGGATTACTGTGATGTACTTTAAATTTCATTGCAACTGGATTACTGCATGTACTCTCAAGTTTCATGCAATTAGATTACTCAGTTTACTTGGTGTACTTCCAAGTTTCATGCAAACTGGATCACTGGTTTGGATGAGACTGCTTCCCGCAATTGGACACACTGGTATGTGTGAATGTGCCTCCTACCTTCACCAGTGATTTGGTGGGTTTTTTTTACTCACATGCGAAGCAAAAGTGAGTCTATGTACTCACCCGTTTCGTCTGTCCGGGCGTCCGAAAACTTTAACGTTGCATTTTTCTCAGAGACTATTAAGTCTATCAATACCAAATGTGGCATGATGGTGTATGATGACAAGGCATAAAAAAACATACATAGTGACTTGACATTGCTTCAAGGTCAAGGTCGCAGGGGCTATAAATGTTGTCTAAAAAACTGCCATTTTAAACATTTTCTCAATTTTCTCTGAAGTTTTTGAGATTGGATACCTGACCTATATATGGTATATAGGGCAAAGTAATCCCTATCTTTTGATACCAGTTTGGTTGACCTTGCTTCGAGGTCAAGGTCACAGGAGCTCTTCAAAGTTGGATTGTATACATATTTTGAAGCGACCTTGCCCCTGAACTATGGAAGATAACTGTTCCAAACTTCATAAAAATGTAGTACACATGTTATACTTTCATCAGAAGACACATTTGGCCACATTTCATCAAGGTCAAGGTCACTTTGACCCTTATGAAATGTGACCAAAATGGGGTAGTGAACCACTAAAAGTGACTATATCTCATGGTAGAAAGTGCCAATAAGCACCATTGTGCTTCCTATGTCTTGAATTAACAGCTTTGTGTTGCATGACCTTGGATGACCTTGACCTTGGGTCAAGGTCACATGTATTTTGGTAGGAAAAAAGTGTAAAGCATTTCTTAGTTTAGTGTATGATGTCATTGCTAGGTGTAGTTAATTGGCCTTGACCTTGAAGGTCACCTGAAGGTCAAGGTCAAGCATGTGAGTCGTATGGGCTTTGCTCTTCTTGTTTTGCATGAAAGGATATTCATGAATATAGCAATTTTTTGGATGTTTTTGTAGTATTGCTGGTTTGAGGTAAGTTTTTGAAAATGTTTGTGTAGTGTGTAATGCCTTCTTGTGTCTCATAATGACAAAAATCAGTAGAATTTTTCAGTTTTATTACAGACAAATTATCAAATCGTGAATGTAGAAGACAAACTTTACTGCAGATTGTTTTCATGTTTAATTATCCACATATTGATGCTATTCAGTTCTACATTTGCAATAATTTGAGGAATATTGGTTAAGATGAAAGAGTATAGGTAATCAGAATTACTTCATTTTGCCTCTCTAATACCTGGATCATCGAATTTACATGGTAATTTAAAGAGTGCAATTTTGGTCAAAGAGAATGATACATTAGTATGCACAGATGATTAAACCAAACATCCAGTAGGGTTTATAGGGTATTTACCCACTATTGCATAGTGATTTACCTGTATTATTTCTCAAGGAGTGGAAAACCCACAAATGTTTACCATATAAAATTTGACCGAAAAAAATCAGGATTTGAATAAAGACTATAAACTGCACACCAAAATATTGTTCATTCAATTTCAAGCATTTTGTGTTATTACTTTATGTGTCTATCTGTAACAGTTCATCATCAATCTCAAAGTTAATGAAATGTGTGCATGTTTGCCTAATTTGCTCGTGTTTTAGCACCGCTGTAAGGGCTAAAAATAAAAATCTCCCTCTTTTGATTGAAATCTCCCTATTTTTGAGTCCCCATCTCCCTATTTTGCACAACTTAAGGTAAACAGGTCTGGCAGTGTCAGCAGTCAGCTATCATTAGGCAGAACTGTTTAGGGAAACATTTCAATTATATTTGGCATGATAGTGTAGGATGACAAGGCGTACAAAAACATACACAGTGACTTGACCTTGCTTCAAGGTCAAGGTCACAGGAGCTCTTTAAAGTTGGATTGTATACATATTTTGAAGTGACCTTGACCCTGAACTATGGAAAATAACTGTTTCAAACTTAATAATTATGTGGGGCACATGTTATAATTTCATCATGAGACACATTTGGTCACATATCATGAAGGTCAAGGTCACTTTGACCCTTATGAAATGTGACCAAAATGGGGTAGTGAACCACTAAAAGTGACCATATCTCATGGTCGAAAGTGCCAATAAGCACCATTGTGCTTCCTATGTCTTGAATTAACAGCTTTGTCTTGGATGACCTTGGATGACCTTGACCTTGGGTCAAGGTCACGTGTGTTTTGGTAGGAAATGTGTAAAGCAGTTCTTAGTGTATGATGTCATTGCTAGGTTTAGTTGTTTGACCTTGAAGGCCACCTGAAGGTCAAGGTCGTGTCAAGGTCATGTAAAGGTCAAGGTCAAGCATGTGAGTCGTATGGGCTTCGCCCTTCTTGTTTCAACAGGCTTTGCCTTGAGCTGCTAAACTCCAGTGACATCCTTTCAGTGGCACCTGTTCAGTGCCTATCTCCTCTGCTGCCCATCTCTGATGGGCGTTCCCTTCAGATCACTGCTGTAGCCAGACAAAATGTATGTAATCTTCCTCCCTTCCCCAGGCGCACCAGCAGTTTCCTGGTGTCGGGCAGCATGGATGAGACCATGAAGGTGTGGGATCTGAGCTCACTGCCAAAGGAGGCTGACGTCCCAGTGTCCTTACAGTCATTGTGTGCTAATCGCTGCCATGAGAAGGAGATCTCCTGTGTGGCTGTCTCCCCCAACGACACACTGCTGGCCTCCTGCTCCATAGACAAGACTGCTAAGGTGGGTGGTCTCTGTGTGGTGTAGATGAAGTCTGTGTAGTATTTGGTAGTGGAGGTGTTTGTTCTACTTGTGGCAGTACGGCAGTTTTCTGGAGTGCCACATTCTTTGCCATAGGTATCATTTTCTTTCCTTCCGTCATCCTTCCTCCCTTCCTTCCTTCCTCCTTCCTTCCTTCTGCTGCGGCCACTGCTTCCTCCTCCTCCTCTTCCTCCCTCCTCCCCCCTCCTCCTCCTCCTCCCCTTCCCCCTCCCCCCTCCCTCTCCTCTTCCTCCTCTTATTATTATTATAATTATCATTATAATAATTATTCAAATATACTACAGCATGTTGAACAAAAACCTCCTATAAAACTTTGTGATCTAGAGATTTCTGAATATGGGTTGAATTCTACTGAGCTTATCTACACCATCCATAATTTGAAGAAATATGTCAAACTTTGTCTAGTACCTGTTGTGGAAATGTCATCTTCAAAGGTGAACTGGCAGCATGTAATTTCTATATCTGAAAGTCTTGTTTACCTGTAAAACTTTTTGGCTGTACTAATGGATTGAGGAGTAACCTGATTTTACTGAAGAGCGTCTCCATGTTGACTCTTTGATGTTGGCAGATCTGGACCACCAGCCTGGCCTTGGTTGGAGAGATGAAACACAAGCGAGCTGTTCACTGCATTATCTTTTCCCCAGCAGACAAGGTCAGGCCAAAAGTCACTCTCTGTAACTACTCCCTTTCTCAAGATATGCTGTGTCTAGATGAGAAGTTATCACGTTGTGGTGGTGCATGTAATGATCAAGGCTTGACAAAGCAACATGTTGGAAAATGCTCTCAGTGTAGACATGGAGTATTTTAGTATTCTTAGATTTGACCTTGAAAGGTTGAAAGACCCTGAGGTAGATAAATCCTTCAAAGCGATGATTGGAGGGAAGTTGGCACCACTTTTAGTTCTGGGTGACGAAGAGGGCCTCAACACAGTGACCAACATCTTCAAGGAGGCAGTGATAGAAACAGCCGGGCAGTTATTAGGAAAATACCAACAAAGAAACCATGGGTCACTGCAGAAATTTTGAATTTGTGCGATGAGAGAAGGGAACTGAAGAAAATGAAGGGGTACAGCAGATGGAGCAAGTAAGTACAGAGAGGCCAACAACAGGGTCAAGAAGGCCATGAAGAGTGCCAAGAAGGAGTGGATCAAACAGCAATGTGATGCAGTTCAGGAGAACCTCCAGAAGAATAACACCAAGAAAGCATACCAGATAGTCAAAGACCTTACAGCGACAAACAAGGGCGGGTCAACACCATACAAGACAAGAGCAGGATTTGTCTCACAGAAGAACGCGAAATCATGAAACGCTGGACTGAATACTGCTCTGAGCTGTACAACTAAGACACCAGAGGAGATCCTAAAGTACTAAACTGTCCTCAGGCTACCGAGGAGGACAACTACTCAATTCTTTGAGAAGAGGTGGAGACATCGATTAAGTCCCTCAAGAAAGGGACGTCAACTAGGGTTGACAACATTCCAGGGGAACTCATCCAGGCAGGAGGCGACGCAATGATCGAGGCACTCACAAAGATCTGCAATAAGATCTGGCAGACGGGAGATTAGCCAACCCCGTGGACACAGTCCCTAGTGATTACATTGCCCAAGAAAGGCAATCTGCAAATGTGCCAGAACTACCGCACGATCAGCCTCATCAGCCATCCCAGCAAGGTCATGCTGAAAGTACTGCTGAACAGATTAAAACCTCAGACAGAGAAAATCATTGCTGAAGAGCAGGCATGTTTCAGACCAGGCAGGAGCACCACCGAACAGATCTTCAATCAGAGAGTCCTGTGTGAGAAACATCTACAACACCAACAAGATCTGTACCATGTCTTTATAGACTTTAAGAAAGCATTTGACAGAGTCTGGCATGCTGTGCTGTGGGCCCCAATGAGAAGCTACAACATAAATAATAATAATACAGACTACTTATACGCCCATACCTTCCCTAATAGGCAAGCTCATGGCGTTTACAATGAAAAGTCTACATTCATACAAAGCATTCCAACACTCGCACACTGTACAGTTGAAACAAACAAAAGTTAAATATAACACAACTACTTAACCTAGGAGGCAATACACAAACACACGAAACATTAAAGAGGGGCCTTGTGAAGCACCTCACTGCTCGTTAACCTTTAGAGGGCCGTCGGCGCATTCATGCTCCACCAGCTACATTCACTAGAGGGCCGTCGGCGTATCCGTGCGCCGACCGATAGTGACCCTCTTTGTTTATCTGCCAGACGCGACCCTCGCGTCACATGGCTCTATAAATATCACTGCCTCGTGCAGTGATCACGTGGCAACGAGATCCGCCATTTTGGCGAGCGAGAGAACGTGCTGCAAATTTTCTGCGAATTTTTTCACGAAGTTGCGTCTTCGTCGTTTGTAAACGGGAGTTTTTCTTTGCCAGTAGGGCGACTGACGAAGAAGTTGAAGCGCTTGTGGAGTTATTTTTCAATTCTGACTCTCAGAATATGAATTCGAAGGCTTTACTGACATTGATGTGATGGGAGATACTCAGATAGAGGGCAAGCACGTGCTTCGACCGATCATCCCGATGTGTTGTGGTCTGTAGATCTCGAGAGGAGCGGACGCTTGATTCAAATGAAAATGACTCGGCTGACTTCCCTAGCGTAAGTAATTGAAGGATTTTTGACTCACATGCGAAGCAAAAGTGAGTCTATGTACTGAGCCGTGCCGTCCGTCCGGGCGTCCGTCCGGGCGGGCGGGCGTCCGTCCGTAAAAAACTTAAACGTTGGATTTTTCTCGGAGACTATTAAGTCTATCAACACCAAATGTGGCATGATGGTGTATGATGACAAGGCCTCAAAAAACATACATAGTGACTTGACCTTGCTTCAAGGTCAAGGTCACAGGAGCCATAAATGTGGTCTCAAAAACAGTCATTTTTCACATTTTCCCAATTTTCTCCCACGTTATTGAGAATGGCGACCTTAGCTACAAGTGGTATATAGGTCAAAGCAAGCCCTATCTATTGATACCAGTTTGGTTGACCTTGCTTCAAGGTCAAGGTCACAGGAGCTCTTCAAAGTTGGATCGTATACATATTTTGAAGTGACCTTGACCCTGAACTATGGCAGATAACTGTTTCAAACTTAATAATTATGTGGGGCACATGTTATACTTTCATCATGAGACACATTTGGTCACATATCATCAAGGTCAAGGTCATTTGACCCTTATGAAATGTGACCAAAATGGGGTAGTGAACCACTAAAATTGACTATATCTCATGGTAGAAAGTGCCAATAAGCACCATTGTGCTTCCTATGTCTTGAATTAACAGCTTTGTGTTGCATGACCTTGGATGACCTTGACCTTGGGTCAAGGTCACATGTATTTTGGTAGGAAAAATGTGTAAATCATTTCTTTGTGTATGATGTCATTGGTAGGTTTAGTGGTTTGACCTTGAAGGTCACCTGAAGGTCAAGGTCATATAAAGGTCAAGGTCAAGCATGTGAGTTGTATGGGCTTTGCCCTTCTTGTTTGTTTTGTTTTACCCTAAAACATTTTCAGATGTATTTCCAAGTAATCAAAAGCTGTTGTATTCTTGAATAGAGCTGTGTAGGAAAACACAGTGCTTCGACCGATGTGTTGTCGTCTGTAGATCTATTGAGAGGAGCGGAAGCTCGATTCAGATGAAAATGACTCGGCTGACTTCCCTTGCGTAAGTAATTGTAGGATTTTTTGTTTTGTTTTAGTTTTACCCTAAAACATTTTCAGATGTATCTCCATTACTTGGAGACTCTATCTATGCACTTTCGCATTTTCATCAAAAGCTGTTGTAATCTTGAATAAGTAGAGCAGTGTAGGAAACCACAGTGAATTTGTTTGTTTTTTGTTGTTGTCTGTGTTCCATGATTTTTTAGCAGCTGAAAAAAACATTCTATGGCATTTTCATTAATTGCACCATGTAGGCCATCCATTTTTCTACTCACCCTCCAAAAATCTACTTCATAGCTTGAATAGGTAATAAATGATGAATTTTTAAGTAAACATGGTGTCGAATTTGACCACACATAATAAAATTTGTGGCTCTGGGGTAAAGCAATGATGAAAATTGGCGGCCCCCTAAAGGTTAAGAAAGACTGACTGGAACAGGTGTGCCTTAAGGGAGGTTTTGAACTGGGACATGGAATCAGAGTGACGGACAGGGAAAGGTAGGCTATTCCACGTTACAGGGCCGATATAAGAAAAAGCTCGCTGTCCTTGGGTTATCTTTTTGCGACGGGGGACATTTAACGTTTTGTTGTCTGCAGCTGAACAGTTATTTCTAGCGGGGGTGTAGACAGTGAAAATTTCATTGAGTGCGTGTGGTGCAGTTTGATTGAAGAAGCTGAAACACATAGTGGCTAGCTCCAAGATCATCAAAGTCGTCGAACATCTCTATGACAGAGCAACCAGCGCAGTCCTGTTCAATGGTACCACAGGCGAATGGTTCAGGACAACGGTCGGAGTCAGACAGGGCTGTCTACTCTCCCCCACACTCTTCAACCTCTTCCTCAAAAGGATAATGACTGATGCATTAGCAGACCACGAAGGATCCATCAGCATATGTGGCAGAAAAATCACCAACTTACGTTTTTGCTGATGACATTGATGGATTAGCAGGAAGTGAGGAGGAGCTGACTAGTCTTGTTGAGCACCTGGACAAGACCTCACAGGCATATGGCATGGAGATCAGTGCTGAGAAGACCAAGGTGATATGAACAACCCTCGGGGCTTCAAAATGGAAATCAAAGTGAAGGGCCAAAAACTAAAAGCTGTGAACAACTTCAAATATCTGGGATCTATTGTGACTGATGAAGGGTCCAAACCAGAGATACTGTCCAGGATAGCACAAACAACAGCAGCATTGGCAAAGTTGAAGCCAATATGGCATGACAGAAATATTACTCTTGCGTCGAAGATCAGGCTCATGCGCACGCTGGCCATCTCTGTATTCTTGTATGCGTGCGAGTCCTGGACACTACAGAGATGGATAGAAGCCCTGGATGAGATGCTACCGCAAGATTCTGAACATCTCATATAAAGACCATGTCACGAATGAGGAAGTCAGCAACAGGATCAGGAGAGCAATTGGACAGTACAAAGACCTGCTCTCAATTGTGAAAAGCAGAAAGCTGAAGTGGTACGGTCACGTGTCAAGAGGCAGTGGGCTGGCCAAGACCATCCTGCAAGGTACAGTACCAGGTGGGAGAAGGAGAGGCAGGCAGAGAAAGAGGTGGGAAGACAACATCAAAGAGTGGACAGGCTTGACCTTTGCTGACTCACAGCGAGCCACAGAGGATAGAGATCAATGGAGGAAGATTGTCCGAAAGTCATCAGTGGTGCCTCAACAACCCATCTCAGGGTTAAGAGACTGAACTGAACTGAACTGATGCTGGAAACAGTGGGTTTGCACACTTGCTTCCTTAGAAAACTCATTTGAGCATGGTAAATGAATGGTCCAGATGGACGTGTTTGTTTGTTTATGCATTTGTGTGTTCGTTTGTGTGAAAAATGTGTTTGTAGAAATGAAATTAACCACTTCTTTTTGGAACATTTGGTTCAGACACCTTTTGTGTTTTAGTGTGCATGTGTGTGTGTTTTGATGTATGCACTTCCCTATGCTTTTCTTCTGTCCATTGCATTTTCTTTCAAAACATGGAAGTGTGGATGCCTGTGTGACTGACTTGACTGCCGTGTCCTGAGTCTCCTTATCACAGGTCAATGGATGCATGCTGGCTGTTTGTTCAAACCATGTTTCTGTTCTAGGTGGTTGCAACAAGCACAGGTGACGGGAAAATCAGACTCTGGAATCTGGATGACTTCTCCTGCCTCAAGGTGAGAGAATCTCGGGCATAAGCACTCAGATGTAGAGAAATAATGGGAAAGGTTAGAGGGTGTGTGTGTGTGTGTGTGTGTGTGTGAGTGTGTGTGTAGGAAAGAGACGGAGGGAGTGACAATGGGGAGATAGAGAAATGGAGGTGAGTGTGGTGTGGCTAAAGGAGAGAGGGAGGGAGAGTTAAACTGCATTGCCTATGTTGATGGTTGGACTGTGTTTTCTGTCACAGACTTTTGAGGGTCATGACCCCCATTCCACAGTGGCCAAGATTTGCTTTGTCAGTGCTGGCACCCAGATCCTCTCCAGGTAGGTCCATGTTTCCCTTCTGTGAATCTCTACCCAGATTTCACACCCTGGATCATCAGACTGAACAAGTAACTCTTGGTGGAACCTCTATGTATCACCTTGAGAGAAACATGTTCACATTCACATTTACACACACACACACATATGCACACACATGTGCATGTATGCATGCACGCGCACTCACACACGTGCACGCACACACGCACATGCACAGTTACGATTGGACTGAGAAAGAAGAGATGTTATGACGGCAATAACATTGTTTTATATCACACAAATTGAGACCTTGAAATAGAAATGATTGCTTATTAGAAGATCTGATATTGGAGGTGTTGCTGCATTTAGATAGTTTACACATCACTTCTCACAATATGACCACCCTGTGGGGGTGGAGGTAAGAATAGACCCACAGTGTCTCCCCAAGCATTTTGACAGAGGCAAATATGTAGGGAATTAAAAACTTGACATGCTGTTATTCTAGCCATTTGGAATGATTTTATATGATCATAGGCCTTTCATAGCCTTTAAAGAATGATGGGCCACAATGTTTCATACCACCCATCTGTCTCATTATGTGAAAATATATTAGAATTTCTGAAAAGTTATACTAAGTGCAAATTTCAACCTTGTTGAGAGAGGGGTGGGGGGGAGTATTTTGTCAAGCTATTGTGAAAGTTGATCTAGGAAGAGAGCTGTTCTGTAACAAGCCCTCTGAGCACCAGTCCTATGTCACTTTGACTGTTTTCCCTGCAGTGCCACGGACGGGCTGGTGAAGCTGTGGAGTGTGGAGAAGGGCGAAATGGTGAAGACACTGGACCAGCATCAAGGCAAGGTGTGGGCCCTCACCACCAACTCGCCCACTAGTGGCAAGGGGAGAGAACTACTGGCCGCCTCAGGGGGAGACGACTCCTCTATCATCGTTTGGAAGGTGGGTCACTTGCTGTCAGTTTATTCGATTGGTCTTTTCAATGGAAATCTTTGTTCTGACAGATCATCAATGGCAGAAGTAGTGAATAGTATGAATTTCTTATCAATGGTCCTTGTTTTGTCTAATGTGTTCTTGCTATATGATGTTGAGAAGATGAAAAAGTTGGTACCCTCTCATGTCTTCAGGTTACAAATAGTTTTAGCTTATCATAAGATTCCTGATGGTTTCCTAACAGTAATGACTATTTATCATAATTCCATTATTTTGTTCCTTTTTGTATAAGCATTTATCTAAGGTTCTGCTGCTGTATGTTTTAATACATTTTTTATTGCACCTAAGGAGATGTAAAATGAAACTCATCTTTCATTGTTTCAGGATGTGACAGAAGAAGTGAAAAAACAAAGCATCAAAGAGAGAAATGACTTGATGCAGAAGTGAGTGGACTAGTGGAAATTTCCAGTGTCATGTCTGTTTTCTGCAGTGGTCATGCTCCATCTATGTACGAATGGTTGACTGATTTTGCTGATCATTTCAAGACTTGTCTTTTTTCATACAAGCCAGCATGCTGTCTTCATCAAAAGGAATAAATGACAACCAAGAATTATTGCTACGGCATATGGTCATGTTTCATGTAAAAGTATATTTACAGTATTTTTTATGAGTGCACTGTCTGCAGACATGAGTGTAATGGTACTACTACTACACTAGTCACAATAAGTTAAGGGTCACTCTTGGCATTTTATGAAATTACAATTTGTTGCAATGCTAACTGAAAAAAGGAGTTACCAGACAAAAGCTTGACAGTGGTTGCTTATGACATTATTCTGCAGTGTGAAGGAGCCTTTACCACGTTACCTTTTGTTGAAAAAGTGTTCACGTGCGGTACAACGAAGCCGTTTTGGGGAAAAAGAATGCAATTCGCTGACCTGTTACATTTGTAACACATGGCTGTTGAAATATTTTTTTAATGCACGTGCCCGACCAATGTCCCATGAACAGTTTTCAAGGGTACTTGGATAAAAAGGGAAACGAAAATGTTACCAAATCACTGCAGAGAAAGACATGGTCGCAAGAAGAAAGCTGACGACTGTTGATCGTGGCCGAGCCCTGGGTTGGGCCCAGGGTGGAGGTTCTCAAAGAGAAGTTGCCAGACGGTTGAGAGTGAGGCGCTGAATGACGGAAATACTCACTCTCAACCGTCTGGCAACTTCTGTTTGAGAAACACTGACTATCCTGGCCCAACCCAGGGCTCGGCCACGATCAACAGTCGACAGCTTTCTTTTTGCGACCATGCCTTTCTCTGCAGTGATTTGGTAACATTTCAACAGCCATGTGTTACAAATGTAACAGGTCAGCGATTTGCATTCTTTTCTCCCAAAACGGCTTCGTTGTACCGTGCGTGAACACTTTTTCAACAAAGGGTAACGCGCTAAAGGCTCCTTCACACTGCAGAATAATGTCATACGCAACCACTGTCAAGCTTTTGTCCGGTAACTCCTTTTTTTCAGTTAGTATTGCAACAAATTGTAGTTTCATAAAATTTCAAGAGTAATCCTTAACTTATTGTGACTAGTGTACTGCCATTCAAATAACAATGTTGCCTGGACTCTTGTACTTCTCCCCACCCTGACAAAATGTGCCTGTGTTACAGGGAAACGAAGCTGCAGAATCTGATGCTTCAGAAGCGCCATCTGGAGGCTTTCTCTATGGCCCTGGCCATGGAGCTTCCTCACAACACCCTCTCTGCCCTCAAAGGTGAGACCAGTGTTTCCACTCTGCCCTTCAACCTGCAGCCCTTGCTCATACAGCATTTCCACTCTGCCCTCCAACCTGCAGCTCTTGCTCATGCAGCATTTCCACTCTGCCCTTCAACCTGCAGCTCTTGCTCATGCAGCATTTCCACTCTGCCCTCCAACCTGCAGCCCTTGCTCATACAGCATTTCCACTCTGCCCTCCAACCTGCAGCCCTTGCTCATGCATCATTTCCACTCTGCCCTTCAACCTGCAGCTCTTGCTCATGCAGCATTTCCACTCTGCCCTCCAACCTGCAGCTCTTGCTCATACAGCATTTCCACTCTGCCCTCCAACCTGCAGCCCTTGCTCATGCAGCATTTCCACTCTGCCCTCCAACCTGCAGCCCTTGCTCATGCAGTGTTTCCACTCTGCCCTCCAACCTGCAGCCCTTGCTCATGCAGCATTTCCACTCTGCCCTCCAACCTGCAGCCCTTGCTCATACAGCATTTCCACTCTGCCCTCCAACCTGCAGCCCTTGCTCATGCAGCATTTCCACTCTGCCCTCCAACCTGCAGCCCTTGCTCATGCAGCATTTCCACTCTGCCCTCCAACCTGCAGCCCTTGCTCATGCAGCATTTCCACGCTGCCCTCCAACCTGCAGCCCTTGCTCATGCAGCATTTCCACTCTGCCCTTCAACTTGCAGCTCTTGCTCATGCACTGGAAGCCCTGTGGTCTCATCCTCAATACCCTTTGAAGCAGTGAGAAAATCTTTAACTGGTGTTTGAAAACATGTTGTGATTGATGTTAAACTGCAACTGAAATATCCATTCCTGTTTCACTTTTCTACTTCTTCTGCATCTCCTGTCCCTCTTCCTCTAACTTTGGTCTGAATATTCTGTCTGTCGTCATGTCTGTCTGTCTGTCTCTCTTGCTCTCTTTCCCATCTCCTCACTTTCTAAAATTTTTACCAGGCAGTTTAGAAGCAGTTCAGTTCATAATGAGACAGTTGTCTTTAAAGTTTGATAACATATCTGTTGTGACTGATTCATCCACTGTTTGTTTGATGACTGTAAACTTTGCTTTCTTGTGTGCCTTCATTGTGATTTCTTTGCACAGCATTGACTGAAACAGATGAAGGGATCAAAGCTGTGGGGAAAGCCATAGCAAAGCTGCCGATGGATCGAGTGGGTGAGTAGTGGAGTAGGAGTAGAGCTTCACGTCTTCCTGATCTTCATTTGATGATGAGTGGAGGAAAATGTTTTTGTCCACAGACTTGGGAGCACGTCACAAATGAGGGAAAGTCAACAAACTTCATTCTAAGATAGGCCAAGTGAAGAGGCTGTGGGGAATCAAATGTAGAATGGGGCAGCCCTGACAGTATGGGCAGTGTTACGCCTTTCCCTATGTGTAGTAATGGATTTTGAAGTTTGCCTGGAGAGTGACCTAAATGCTTGAGACTATGCATGGTTCCTCTCAGGTGTTGTACTTCTGTAGGAGTCTGTGGAGTTGGAGTAGTGGGGATGTTCACACTTTCATAAATAAGCCTGTTGCCTCGGAGCTCACCTCAGTAGGTTTTTGTTTCTGCTAAATGATAGAGTAGATGAAATAATTCATAATGCATTATTTTTCTTTCATTTGAAACTTTTCCATAGGAAGTGCATGCCTCATCTAACAATGTGATGCCCTGTTTTGTTTTCAAGGAGTCCTTACAAAATATGCAGCCTCATGGAACACCACGGCCAGACACAGCACGGAGGCGCGCATTGTGCTAAATGAAGTCTTCAGTAGCTTCATGCCTGAAGAACTTCTATCCATTTCAGAAATAAAGAAGTGGATACAAAGTATCATCCTCTACACAGGTAACACTAGCAGACAGGACGGGATGAAGGAATGGAAGCATTGGCTGGAAGAGTAGAAGGAAAGGAGGTTTCAGACATATGAAATACATCTTTAAAACCTGGGGTTAATGAGGACGGGATGAAGGAATGGAAGCATTGGCTGGAAGAGTAGAAGGAAAGGAGGTTTCAGACATATGAAATACATCTTTAAAAGCTGGGGTTAATGAGGGAGTGGTGGACAGATTTGGCAACTTGGGCTTGAGAAACTTCAGAAAAAAGGATGAACTGATGAATAAATTAGGTTGATTGACTGATTTGTTGCTTTACTCTGCTATTGTAAGCATAAGAATGCATGAGGAAGTGTTGCTTATAAATTGTGGTATGAAAAGTGTAAGCCTGCTATACAAGTAATAGAAACGTACAAACTGAGTGTGCTATGGTAGCACTGCAGCCATTTTAGTTTCCTGTGCCCTTTGTGTCTTTTTAAGGGGGGATACGGCAGTGCAAACTCACTATTTTCTTGATTTTCGTCGATGTTGGGATTATTGCAGATTTGAGTTGCATAACCATCCTACTAACCAGCGCTGGTCTTTATAAGTGTGAAATGTGCTCGAAAATATTTATAAAATATTAAAATGTACACTACCTGTCACCGAAATAAATTGTTTCTTTGCTTTTTGGGGCTGACGGTGTCATTGTTTTCCACTTGACAACATACACGATCGAAGCTTGAATGCCGACATGTTTGGTATCATTTTGTAGCTCTTTCCATTAGGAGAATGCTGCAAGGGAGAGAACTCCTCTATACTAAGTCATGATAGCGTGGTTGACCTCAATAGGAGAGCCTATTTTGCGGGAGAACAAAGGAAATGGTCACGTGGGCCAATCAGAAGCTTAGGATTCCTCCCACAATTCTCCACTGCATGACGACAACATGGCGCCTCAGGTTGAACGCAGAATCTACTCGTAACTCTTCGCGTGAATTATTATTGTGATTTTGGTGCACTGAAGAAGCCAAATGCCGAGGAAAGGAAAACTAGTTAGAAGCAGGCAGTTAGAAGCTGCCAGGGCTGCAAAACGGCAGGATCTACCTCCTGCACCAATGTCAACGGATTCTCCGCGGCACGATCGATCGGTTATTTCGACTCCTGCACCGATGTCGGCAACAGATTCTTCAGTCCCATCCACTTCATCGACTGATTGTGCAACTCAAGAACCGTTTCCATCCACTTCCCAAGCTGGAATTAGTGAATCAACTTCGGTTTCTGCATCTCGGAAGAAATTGGACATAGCAGCAAGCAGAAGTGCAGACACTGCCTGTGGAGACGCTCAGTCTCAGAAGTGGCTGATTTCCCACGTGGATCAGTTGACGAAACTGCTGGCACAAGTTCCTTGCCCAGAATGTTTTGAAAATGAACTGGAAGTAGGCATCTGTGAAGGTGGAAATCAAGGATTTTCCACTAAATTGGAGCTCCTGTGTCACAAATGCGGCTTCAGAGCCGATGAACTGAGTTCTCCAAGAGTGGGAGGGTCCACAAAGAAGAACGTGGCATTTGAAGTCAACAGACTGATGACTCTGTTTAGTCATGAGGTTGGGACAGGCCATCGGGTTCTAGAGAAATTCAGCACCATCTTCGGATTGCCAGGAATGCACAAGAAGACCTTCCAGCGCCACGACCGGCTACTGACAGGTAAGAAAAACAATCATCTTGCTCAATTAAATTCCTTACATTGATCTGTGTATAATTATTGGTATTTTGTCGCGTTCTGACATGATTCTAAATCCATGAATACTGCTTCCTATGAATTGATTATTGCAGTCATCTAAGCTTTGTTTTCAGTTAGTATTTATGAATATGATCATATATTTAGTCCATGTCTTGCAATTTGCAGAAGTTGAAGTTCAGGAGGGTGCAGAGGTCCTGGAGCGTGCTGCTGCTGCTGTCAGAGAGGCCTACTCAGCAACTGATGCAGACCTTCAGGAGAGCCTTGGTGGAGGAGAGATTCCCATCTTTGACATTAGTGTTTCTTATGATGGGACCTGGCACTGGTTTGATTGTGGACTATCATGTAATGTCTTCCTACTGCCATGCGTGCAAACTGCAGGAGGCAAAAGGGCTGTCAGAGGCTGAGATGGAAGCCTGGAGAGGTAGCCATGCTGAAGAGTGCTGCATCAACCACACAGGTTCTAGCAAGGCTATGGAGGTAGAGGCAGCAAAAGTGCTTTGGGGTCGCTCGGTGGAGAAACACAGATTCAGATATGTTGAAATGCTGGGTGATGGGGACTCAGCAGCTGCTGCAGCTGTCAGGAGTTTAGCTCCCTATGGGCAGGTAGAGGTTACAAAGGTGGAATGCATCAACCATGCCAGCAAAAGGCTTGGCTCAGCTCTCAGAAAGCTGTCCCAAGAAGAGAGGCTTGGGGGGAAAGGGTCCGGTAGACTTACCAAGGCTAAAGCCGAGATCCTGCAAAATTATTATCACAATGCCATTGCTGATAAAGAAAACCAAAAGGATGTAGAAAAAATGAGGGCATCAGTTTGGGCAACTTTTTTCCACAGCATTTCAAATGATGATGAAAGTTATCACCACAGATGCCCTGAGGGTCTCACCAGCTGGTGTTTTGTTCAGCAGGCTCTTGCTCAAGGCAAAGAGCCTCCACCCCACTCAGAGCATGCATCTAGAACATATCTGAGCTTGGAAGTGGCAGAGAAGGTGAGAGGAGTGTATGAAAGAATGTCGAACCAGAATCTCTTGGCCAGAATGTTGCATGGTAAGACACAGAATGCCAATGAGAGCTTTCATTCCACCATTTGGCTTCGGTGCCCGAAGACGACCTTTGTTGGCAAACGAAGAATAGATGGAGCTGTTGCTCGAGCTGTGGGCACCTTCAATGAAGGAGCCCAATCTTTGGTCAAAGTGATGGGAAAGCTGTGGGTGGAAGCTTCCATCACAACATTGCACATTCTGAGGGAGGCTGATGCTCTGAGAGTGAAAAGAGCAGATGAAAAATCTGGGAAGGGGGCAAAGCGTGTCAGAAAGAAGAGAGCTTCAGAGCGTACTGCAGAGTTGAGAAAGAGAGGGAGACAGGAAGGACAAATGTATGGGGCTGGCATGTTTTGAGAGATGACTTTTCATGCATGAAACTCCTGTATTTCTTCATCCAGTTGATTTCTTCAGTCTAATCAGTCATTGTGCTGATAAGCATTTATTTTGCATTTTGTCCAACTCGGTTTTGAAGTGTCTGTAATTTTTTTAAAATTAGTTTCAGGAAAGATTTTGTCTAGATATTAGCTGTGGAGGTTGTTCATATGTTTCATTATGAGGGGCCAGCAATGCCATATGACTGGAGAAGTTTGATTATTGAATACTAGGACATTGAATCTTTTTTCCTTGATTTCTCAAAATACGGTTTTTGCTATATTTGAAAATACAAGGGAAAAAGGGGACATGATACAGCCCTGAAATTTACAGGTCTTATTCTTTCTTATGTTTCCTTCATTATTACAGAATAATATTGAGATTTTCATGCATGAATCTGCTGTATTTCTTCATCCAGTTGATTTCTTCAGTCTAATCAGTCATTGTGCTGATAAGCATTTATTTTGCGTTTTGTCCAACTCGGTTTTATAGTGTCTGTAATTTTTTATAAATAGTTTCAGGAAAGATTTTGTCTAGATATTAGCTGTGGAGGTTGTTCATATGTTTCAAAATGAGGGGCAGCAATGCCATATGACTGGGGAAGTTTGATTATTGAATAATAGGACATTGAATGTTGTTTTCCTTGATTTCTCAAAATACGGTTTTTGCTATATTTGAAAATACAAGGAAAAAAGGGAAGCATGATACAGCCCTGCAATTTACAGGTCTTATTCTTTCTTATGTTTCCTTCATTCTTACAGAATAATATTGATATTTTCCCATTCTTCTTGTTGTAATTGTCTAAAATGTGTCTGGGAAACAGGGTTTTCACGGCATAGCTTATGGGATAGTGGACCTCAAATTCAGAAAATTGGTTAGACTGCATATAAATTGATGCCCTTCTGTAAAACGTTTGAGTTGATGTGTATCTTGCTGAATAAAAAAAATGGTGTAGTTATGAGTTGTAGTTTTTGAGTTTTGTATTTTTAAATATATTGCATGTGGCGGCCATCTTGGAAGGTTTCCATGGCAACAGAAGGTTTAACAATTTTTATCTTTACAGTTTTTAATACCCAACATGTGTACCTTTGATATGAAAATAATTATGTATTTAGAAAAGAACTGCTTTACTCCAGCCCTATAGGCACTGCCATATCCCCCCTTAACAGAAAGGCAAGTTTGCTTCATATTCAAGTACCTGATCATTTGTTTTGCTAGCAGTGCAGCATTTTGTAAATAAAGAATCTTGTCATTCAATTCTACAGACTGGTGGTGTGACAAGTGTAGAACCACATCTTGTCATTTCAGAACGTCACAACGATCGGACAAGGAGGAGGCAGCAGGACAACAATTTTCTCATGTACCAGAGTAAGTGCTCAAATAACAGACCAGTAGCATGAGATTATCCAAGTGAAAATGCAGTGTCAGTTGCAAATGATATTTTGCAATTGTTTCTTAGTCTAATTTTGTAGTTTGGTTTTTTACAACTTTTATTACTATTGAAACTCTTAAAACGGGAAAATGACATCATTTACCTGTAATCGTTTTTTAAATTTCCTAAACTTTAAGAAATTTAAACTAATTTCTATGTTTTCCTAGCATACTTACCAGTAGACAACCATAGGTATATGACCTTTTCACCTCGAAAAAAGATTTGCAAAATCATCCCACACTCGTGGCTAATAGCATCAGCCAATGAAAAGGCTCCATCTATAGCGTCATGGCCAGTGAAAGGGAGGCAACTCTCCCTGTTTCCTGCACATGCGCATAGATACCATGATGCAACCACGTGCCACCACTTTTCGACACCATACCGAGAAACTCGTGTGAAGATGCACAAAAAATGGGGAGGAGGGTGGGACATTATGTTGTCTACTGGTAAGTATGCTAGGAAAACATAGAAATTAGTTTAAATTTCTTAAAGTTTTCCAAACATACTGTACCAGTAGACAACCATAGGTAGATTACCCCAGAAGGGAGGAGGGATGTGCATCTACCAACCTAACTTAAAGAACACACACCACTCAAAGGCGGACAGCTGAACCCGCCACAACCAATTATTGATGCCAAAGGTGCGGTCCAGACAACGAACGCGAACATCCTGCAGGCAGTGATGCGTGAAAACGCAGTCACTGTGCCAGAACGCCGCCCTCATGAGATGAGAGCGATACATTCTTGGCAAAAGCCACAGAGGTCGCAACCCCGCGAATCTCATGAGGCCTGGATACACCAACCAGAGGAACGAGCTGTGCATTCAAAACGTGTCCGTGATCCAATGACAAATCCAGCTTTAGGAAAAAGGATGTCTTTGATATCCCGCCGTGGCCAAGTTCCATGGAAGAAACAGTCTATGTTGGCGAAACGACGAGACTAGTCTAGCCAGTTCTAGCCAGACATACTCCAGTGCACAGACTGGACAGTGGACACAGTCAGTATTGGTCGGATCGACATACACCTAAGATGGTGGGACCCTCCAACCGAAAGACACGTCAATGCCACACGTGGCCTTGCTTGTGTTCGTGAACGCCGAGCGGTAACTACCGAGGGAGGCGTGCAACATCGAACGAGGGAAACAAGACCTGTCTCTGCAAACTGTGTCTGAACAGAGCCAAGCAGAAAGTTCAGGAAGTGAACGACCGACTGGCCCATTCTCAAGTGAGGCTGCTCGAGAATGGACCAGAGAGAATGAGAACATGTATTCCCCATCCGCCAGAGCAAGCAGCTCAAGGAAGCATGAAACTCCCGTCCAGAAAGGTGCGACCAAAATCATCCGAGGACACTCTAGGGCGACCCTGGCCAACACCTTCGGAATAAGGCGAGTGGGAGAAAAGCATAGACATGCACGCCCGACCACGACCTAGCAGAAGCATCAATAATCTGCGAGAGGAAACACGGAAGACGTGTGTTGAATCGGGTGGCGAACAGATTCACCACCAGTTCGCCCCAGCGAATCCACAGTCTATTCCATAGGAAGAAAAAGATTCCTCCGGCTCAGTGAACTGCCAGGATATTCAATTTCCCGGGAAAAAATGCCGTGGAAAAGGAACCTCCAGGAAAGTGAGCCCAAGAGAACCTCCTCAGCCCAGAGAGACAGAGTCGTAGAGACTGTGCCACCCTGATGGCGAAGAAAACTCAGCCACGCGACATTATCACCAGATATTGTCACGTGCCGATCACGCAATACTGACACCAATCCCTTCAGAGAGAGAATGCGCTTCCATCTCTAGAAAGTGGATGTGCCGCAGAGACTCGAGTGCAGACCAAAGGCCGGACACCAAGGTCGTGTCTGTGTCGTTCCTCCGGCTCAGTGATCTGCCAGGATAGTCAATTTCCAGAGAAAAAATTCCGTGGAAAAGGAACTTCCATGAGAGTGGGTGCAGAGACGATAGGTGTAAACCAACCAATCGTCCAGGTACAACCGCCAACCGAACTCCCCTGCCTCTCACCAACATCGCCACTGCTTGAAGACTGAATCCCAGCTGGAATGCTCAAGATCAATCGTAAATCCGGCGACTGCCGGGAACAAAGCAGCAAGCTGATACCTATAACGTGACTCCTGTCCCTCACGATCTACGGTAGAACGGCCGAACTCCAGAACACTAAGGCAGCACGCTGATCGGCCNNNGTGCACTGAGGTGACCGGCGGGAACAGAAATTGAAGCAAAAAACGAATTAAACAGGAATTCGAAAAACGGCGAGGGCCGTAGGAGTGTTTGTACTTCCCAACAGCAACGCCGCCATAGTCGACAGCAAATCCTTCAGAAAGTCCGCACAACGTGAAGACTTGAGGAGAGCACCAGAGTACATCCAAACACTCCAACGAAAAGTCGAAAAGTGGTGGCACGTGGTTGCATCATGGTATCTATGCGCATGTGCAGGAAACAGGGAGAGTTGCCTCCCTTTCACTGGCCATGACGCTATAGATGGAGCCTTTTCATTGGCTGATGCTATTAGCCACGTGTGTGGGATGATTTTGCAAATCTTTTTTCGAGGTGAAAAGGTCATATACCTATGGTTGTCTACTGGTACAGTATGTTTGGAAAACAAATATTGTAAAATAAGCACTTTTCTAACTTTTTTACTCTCCCTATTCTTACTTTTTAAATGTCTATTAACAAGAGAAAACAGTGTTGACTTCAGTTTATTGTATATCCGAGACAAACTATCCACAGCCATCTTTGTAAATTGTTTCCATGAACAGAGGAAATGTGGTAATTTCAGTAACCAATTAAGAAAACAAGTGAGAGCAAGTAATTTAGGTCCGAGGTCATTTTGACATTGAATATCCACTGAGCAACAGTGATATACTGTCAATATGGTCTGTCATTGCTGATCAAGTGGATTAGCTGCATCTATGGTTGTGTCTTGCATTGGTACACTTGGCCAGACCATGCAAAAACACCCTCCAAGTCTGTCCATTTTGTCCCTCTGTAGGAAAACCTCTTCTTACTGGGCATTGGTAGTGCAAGCAGCAAAATGCTTTTCCACCTGGTCAGCCAAGCTTTTGTGCTCATTCCTCAAATGAGGTGCAACCTGTGGAAAGAGATAGAAGTTAAGGCATGGCAGCTTCCTGGTTTATTTTATCATGCACCTGCTTCTAAACTGGCAGGGACTACCTTCATATCACAGCTGAATGGTCAATGATGTGTTTATATGTGGTACCACATGCCTGCCTATATGTGTGTGTTGCATAATTGTCAAATAATTCTGAAGCGCTAAGTGGTTGGAAAGGAGGGACAAATCCTTGCAAGAAGAATCTCCTATATTAACTCTTCAGAAAGAAAAAGGAAAAGAGTCTGCCTTGGAGGGCAATAGGGATGTGTGGGTGGGTGAGAATCCTGTCTGAAGGATTCTCAACTTGTCAGTAAAGTATTTCCTGTTCCCGTTTTGTGGTTGCAGTAGTCATGTGTCTTTAATTAAAAATGACCCTTTCAGCACATCAGGATCTGTGCTAGGTGTATGGCACAATACACTATTCACTCAGTTGTAGTACTGAATGCAACTGTCCTAATGACAGGTCTCTGTGATGGCTGCTCTCTTGGAGGATCTTACCTTGTTATGGAGAGTCTGCAGGAGTTGCTTGTTGTGACAGCCAGGCTGTGTGTTCAGGACCACCTTCAACACTGAGTCACCCAGATTCCCCATGAGCTGTTTCCACACGGTCTCATAGTTTGCCATCTGTGCAAGAAGAAAATGAGGGTGGGGGTGTTGGGTACAGTTTCTGACCTTAGACCTGTGAGAATATCTTATTCTTTGAGCTCTCAAGTACTGCACCATGTGACTTAATTTGTCGGTTGCAACTGCTGTATGTGAATGGACAAATTAGTTTCATGCAGTATGATTTACTTTGTCTTGCAGGAATGAAGGCCTCCTTGACCAGCAGTGAAAAGACAGAGACACTCGTCAATGGGAGCCCAAAAGAAAATGGTGAACCCTTGAGAGACTCCTAAGATATCTTCAACACTTGATACCTGTGCAGAGGAGAGGGAAAAAAAGAAGACAGAAAGAGACATGATCATGATGATGACACTTGACCAGTTCATCATTCTTGGATGCATGGGATTGGATCCCATTGGCCACACAGCAGCTCTAGGCATGCCAGCTGTGTGGAGTCATTAGAGGGTGAGGGTGGTCTGTGTGGCAGATGCTGCTAGCTATCCAAGTTGTTGTTGTTGTTGTTGTTGTTGGGTACCTGGGCTAAACACTCCCAGGATCACCCAAGTGGGTGAGATGATTGTGTGTGACTGTTTTTGAACACCCTGCCATATAGGCAGCCATATTCAAGTGAACAGTGCTCATGGAGACTGTGGATGTGAAAGGCAAGTTTAATTGGATTGGGACCAGAGGCTGAAAGTGCTTAATTGACATTTCGCCATTTGAGCAGGCTGTCAACAGATTTAGATGAAATGTACATGTGAGCAAATGAGTGATGAGGTTGAGAGATGCGATTGCATATAAGTAACAATGCATCTGTCAGATTCTGTGTGATTCTGGCAAGCTGAGGATCTGGACTGCTCATCAGCTCTCTTCAAGCAAGCTGCATTCAGGCCATGGTGAGATTTGATGAACACTTAAAAACACTGTGTGGTCAGTGGCTTCATGGACAGTGGACCAGACTAAGCACAGCGCACTCGGGACAGGGGGAGCCAAGGCAGAACAGGGCAGGAACTCACTGCCAACAGCAGGCGGAGGAGGGATGGGTCCAGGCCCCTGTCACAGCTCAAGTGGAGCACCATCTCCATGGCAACAGGAGTCCAGGGCTGTTGCAGAAGTCTCTTGCCTGCCGCAGCCAGGAAGAGCAGGAAAGGGCAACTGTGTAGGAGCCAAGCCATGGGGAGTGTTCAGTGTAGTGGAAGGTGTGTTTGTGTTTGTGCGTGCATGCATGTGTGTGTGTATGTCTCAATGCAGCTTGAAAACATTCTGTGGTTGGATCTGAAATCATTTTAGCTTTTTAATACACTTTGGACTGGATCCACACATTGTAATGAATTATGTCCTTTTACAAAAATAAAATTATAAATTTTAATTGTTCATTGAAAAGGAGTATATGGTGCCTGGCAAATACTCAACATTTTGTCAATACTCCAAGCAATATATCAAGTATCTGGCTACATGCCTCATGCTGGGAACAAATTAGAAATTTTAGTTGTGATGACAAGTAGTTGAAAAAAGCTTATCAGCTGTAAGTTTCTATAGCTTTAGAAGCTGTGATAATGCTGTCAACACAGATTTTGACCTATTCCTTTTTGTCCACAGTGTAGAAATGCTGCAGTTGGTTTGATTAGTTCTCTGTCAATTTTCTACCTGACTGAAATTTGTTTATTTCATCCATTTGTAGAAGAAGAGTGCCTTGCAATCCATTGACTGCATCAGCCCTTTCCATCATTTCTGATACTTCTAATTTTGCCTATAGCACTACCCTTTTGAAATAAAGTTCATTTAATTCAATTCTGTTCAGTTTGGTGACACATACCCAAGACTGGATGGAACTTTTCTGTGTAGCACAAGATGGTTGTCAGTGCGTTGGAAGCTTGTGATCGAATCACAATGTCAACCTGTCAAATGAAGTCATTTTCATTTTCATGGACCATTTGCATGCAGTAATGAACATTTTCACATAATTCTCTCTCTCTCTCTCTCTCTCTCTCTCTCTCTCTCTCTCTCTCTCTCTCTCTCTCTCTCTCTCTCTCACACACACACACACTCACTCACTCACTCTGTTGACCTTGTAACTAGAGAAAGGATAAAAGCATGCATAAAGATTGCTTTTGGCAACATTTACTTAATCTCATTTACCAAGCAATTCTCATGAAGCAGGAGGAATGGGACATGAGGTTCGGTTCAATATGACATGCCAGTAAATGAATAAAAATCTTTGATTTCGCGGTCCTGAGGTCTTGACATTTTTGTTCTTTTTTCCTGCAGGGTTACGGTATGTATCGGCTTTTTAGATGCCACGAGATTAAAAGAGATGATTTTTATGAGTAAGGCAAGATTAGGTCACATCTGGATCTTCCTACTAGAATACAAAGAGAATGAGAAGCATATCTCGATCTCTTATCACCAAATTGCAACACAGTGGCTGACCTGCCCAAGGTGTTGAAGGACCTGCAAGAAGACGTGTCTGAGGAAGAGGGGGGGTAGGGGGCTGGCTTGCCCCAGTGGGGGGCCACACAGAAGAAGCAGAGTGGAAGGCTGGGGCTGGATGGCACCCTGAAGACCTAGGGACAGCAGCCCACACAGGGGCGCCACAGCGGACAGGGGTGCCCTCCTCAGCAGCTCCCACACCACCGCCACCTCCATCTGCACTGGCCACTCTACCTGTAAGACACCAGACATTGTACCCTTACTGTAGTAGTGTTGGAGTTGACCAGGCGGTCTGAGTCGGAATCTCAGATGCGTTAGGTGGGATGGTCCACTGACGAGTGTGTTTGGGTTCAGAAAGTGAAAGTCAAAACTTGTAATTACTGAATAGCAAGCCTCTTGACAACGTGGATAACAAGGTGTAAGCGTCCATATATAGAAATACAGTTGAAATGTGTTCTGAAGAGAAAAAGTAGGGGGCCCAGAGGAAGAGAACGGGAAAAGTTGCATCTTAAGGCTACGTACTGTGTGGGGACACATTTCTGTCAGAAGTTGGAAAAGTGCCGAGTTGGCAAGAGAAATGGAAAGTCGAGCAGAGTGCAAGTGACCTAACTTATTCCGGTTGTTGTCTTTTTTTCTGTTCTAACGAGGTCTGACATGGATCACAAGGAGCGCAGCGCACGGTATGAGCCATGCCGAATGATGGACACGCTACAATTAACCTTTCATTCAAGGTGACGCGCCAAATGGAAAGTTTACGTATCTTCCAGACAAACACATTCTCGAATCTTGGTGGTGTGACAATCGATGGACGTAGAACAAGGACAGACGCTTTGCTGAAGGGCGTGCTCTAAACCCTATTTGACTTGCCTGGCCAGTGTGTGCCTCGTCTGCAAGCCAGAGCAGCAGGCGCAGCACGAGTTCCGTTGTCTCCCAGCCGCTCTCCACCAGCCATTCCTCCAGCTGTCCCAGCAGTCTGTCGTCCCGCCTGAGAATGGCCGCTACTGCAGCCACAAAAAGAGGTGGTCAGAAAAAAAGAGTTGATTCTGGCCTACAAACGATACCCAGCAACACCAAGTTCCTCGTCTATTTGGTACGCCGTTTTAGCAAATACCACGAGTTTCCATTCGCCAATCGTTAATTCGAGTGTGTTTAATAGAGTTCGTCGACAGAAACATACTTCTCTGAAACACGTTTGCAGGAAATAACTTTCATCGAGTACGAGTAGTTGTATTATTGGTGCCTTTTGCACCCACGATACATTTCCTAAGAGTCTCATGGTTTCGTGATGCCGGATGGTATTTTGTGCTAGCTATGAACATTGGCATTTCATCATATTCCCTTAGTTTTAGCATCTTACGGAGTAAAACAAGGCTATGCTTTGACTCCGACTCTGATCGAGCTCGTTCTATGGTATGTTCTTCGGGGCATTTTCTCGGAGTTGTTGGCCTGAAAAGATTTCTGTAAACATTCCTCGAAGACTATTCCAGTTTTACTGGCTCACGGCCTCGACTCTGTCTCTGTCTGTCTGTCTCTGTCTGTCTGTCTGTCTGTCTGTCTCTGTCTGTTTGTCTGTCTGTCTGTCTGTCTGTCTGTCTCTCTCTCTCTCTCTCTCTCTCTCTGTGTGTGTGTGTGAATATATTTGCTACGTAGCTCCCATGCGCACAAGTTGTATATTACGTGAAATTTCGTTCGAACTTGCTTATGAAGTGTGAAGTGATCATAGAGACGGCATGGGAAACTAAATGCATTGCCTTCTTATCAAGCTGTGTGAAGGAATATTCTTAAATTGTTATTGATTTGTAAATGGTGATCACGAGTAGGTGTTAAATTCAAGAAAGTTAACTTTAAGAAAACTGAAAAACAGAATAATCTCGATAACTCACAATAAACTGTTTGCTCCACTAGATAACATGCGACAACACTAGTCCTTTGCATTAACATATCCTGGATACATAGTTACTGGAGAACGTGTTGCTGGTTCACTGCGTTCGATGGCCTCAACCCCAAGACCATTAGGGAGACGGCTATTACAACACCTGAGGGAGCTTGGGGGATGTTGCTTTGAACTTACGTAGTTTGAGACGTATCTTCTGGTTTGGGAGCGGCGGTGAAGATGAGCGCCACCTGATTACACAGCAGTGCTGAGAGGGTGGAAAACGACGCACCTGTGCTGGAGGAGGCCGGGCAGGAGGAGAAGGCCAGCAGGAACTTGAGGCAGGCGGGAAGCATGACACCGTCCACGGGCAAGGAACGGCCCAGGCATCTTTGCACTGCAGCCAGACACCATTGTTGACTGGAATGAAGTTTGACTGTAATTATGTTTGTCTTTCTTCCTTCCCTTACCTGCCGTCTTGCACTGAGTGGACATCAGTGTCCAGGAGCCTTGCCGATCCGAGAGAGGCACACTTCGTTTGCTTTTGTGCCGGTGCCCCCATTCCATCAGTGCGAGTACAAAGAGGTCTGGATTTGCCACGAAATGACTCATGGGTCCAACAACTGGCTCTTCACCGTCAGAGCTAATCCTTTCTTAGAATGCAGTGGTATAGTGCTGACGTACACACAATCTCTCTCTCTCTCTCTCTCTCTCTCTCTCTCTCTCTCTCTCTCTCTCTCTCTCTCTCTCTCACACACACACACACACACACACACACACACACACACACACATGCACACGAGCTCACGCACGTACTAGTTTTTAAGTATCGTGTAAAATATCTTAATGGAGCAACGTATTTGTAACTGATATGTTGAAAGCAAACTAACCTATCGCTAAAGGGGTAAGAGAGTGAGGTGGGTTAACTGAACGGAGAGAAACATTATTGTCGTCGAAAAAGAGCAGAATATTGTAATTTGTGCACATCATATCACAGACATGGGTCATGACAACATTGAGCAGAAATGCAGGTTCAACATGGTTTTTTCCCCCATATCCCCCTGTGGGTTTGGGGTAAGAATTGACCCACCGCGTCTCCCTACGCGATTCGTAATAAGAGGCGTATAACTAGGGACCGTTACTTGATTGGCGTTTACTCTACACGGTTCGAGTGATTTTCGTGCTTAATGGCCTTTCATAGCCTACAAAGGCTGATAGGCCGTAAAACACTATCCATAGATCCATCCCCCCATAATTATGGTAGTATATGTGTGATATAGCACCCCCTTCACTCCTCAAATCACGGGCACAATTAATTATAATAATAGTTTATTCATCGCACATACCTTCCCTTGACAGGCAAGCTCATGGCGTTTACAATCCAAAGAATCAACACTCATAGGCCTACAACCACTCAACACCACATTCCTACAAAAACTCACACACTACACACATAAACAAAACAAAAAAACCACAAAAACTATTTAAGATCCAATAGAACACATAAAACAAACTATACAATATACACAGCACTTGCAGGCCAGGTCAAGTAAGGCGAATTAAGCAGCTCAGCGGGAAAGGCTGAGCGGAAGAGGTGGGTCTTTAGAGCACTTTTGAACTGGGGCAGAGTGTCAGAATGACGGACTGAGAGAGGGAGACTATTCCAGGTTACAGGTCCAATATAGGAGAAGACACGCTGTCCTTGAGTTTTCTTATTACGGCGGGGGACCTTAACTTGGCTTAAGCATTCTAGAGTCAGCAGCTGAGCGTAGAGATCTGGAGGACGTGTAGACTGCAATAATTTCTGTAAGAGCGTGTGGTGCGGTGTTGTCGATGGCTTTGAAGCACAAAGTAGCAAGTTTATAATCTATCCTCTGAGAGATGGGGAGCCAGTGAAGTGTATGTAGGAGTGATGAGACATGGGTACGCTTGGGACATCGAAAAACTAGCTTAGCAGCACAATTCTGAACTTTATGGAGTTTGTTAAGCAGAGTGTCTGTGATGCCAGCGAGAAGAGAGTTTCCATAGTCGAGACGAGACAGAACAAGTGATGTGATTAGCGTTTTGGTGGCCTGCTGAGAAAGATAATGACGAATGGTACTAATTTTCCTTAGCTCATAATATGCTAACTGACAGACGTTGTTTACAGTAGATCTCATTGACAGATCATCGTCAAACATGACGCCTAAATTTCTAACAGACTGAGAGAAGACAATGTCACTGTGACCAATGGTTAGTTTGAAGGCCTGATCCGATTTGCCTCCGCCGCCCACCAGGAGTGCTTCAGTTTTTGAGTCATTGAGTTGGAACTTGTTCCGGGTCATCCACCGTTTCACGTCAGAGATACAGTGTTCGCTGGTAGAAAGAAGAGAGTGGATTTGACTGGGATGGGAGGAGTTGTAGAGCTGAGTATCATCAGCAAATTCACCGTGAGAGACTGAATGACTGTCAATTACATTGAGTAAGTAGGCTATTCGGCGGTTTATCCCAGCGTTCGTGAAACTTTTTCATTTCATCATATGCAAGAACGGAAGATCTTGAACGTGTAGTGATTTGACTTCATTCTTTCTTACATTTATGGGATTTGATTTTACTGTTTGTTTGTTTGTTTGTTTGTTTGTTTGTTGCTTACTTTTAGCCGAAGAAGCATTCGGCGAAACAGTAATCAATTCCTAGGCAAAGGATCATCCGTTTTTGCATGCGAGAAGTGAAGCATGAAAGGTAGACCTAATGAACACGAGTTCTGGAAACTTAATTACAAGGTAACCTAGAAACAGGGTGACGATAGGTCCGATAATAGCATTATTTCTTGAGAAAGAGTGGCCCTTCTCGAGAAAAAAATAAGACTGTCAGACTTATTGTCACTCCCCATTTCTAGGTTTACCGGCGTCCGACCCCGGCACTTCAGCTCTTTCATTTCCAGTAGTGCTCATACTGGGGTTCTACTTGGAATTCTAGCTCTCTGTCAAAGAGCAGTTTTTCATTTGCCACAGAAGGCCGCGTTCCTGTGTCACATAAAGTACAACAGAAATATAATAAGGAAAATATGGAGACGATGAAGAAATAGTTCTAGAAAATTGCAATTACTTGTGCAATTAATCACATACTTGATTTCAATTCAAATGAATTATATGGAGAATAAAAATGCTGAGAGTGATGAAGATATGTTCTATTTTACGTGAAGTTAATCAAAACAATATGCAGCGATGCTTTTACATTTCTCTTAGCTTGGTCACAACACATGCAAAAACTGGCTGAAAATTAGTTTTCTGGCTGATGCTAACTCGACACGACACTTATTTGATTGCGACTTGAAGGATTAAGGCTTTGGAGAAAATAAATGGATTCCCATCAGAAAAGAGCACTTTGAGACGAAAGGCAATCACTGCATGCTGGACTCGGTAAGAAATGATTGGCAACTTTAAGGGTTGCTAACGACCAGTCAACGACAGCAAACAAACTCGTTTAGCACTTTTGAAGGTGGGATGGAGGTGTTGATTGGGGGAGGGGGGTGGGGGGGGGGTGGGGGGGGTGGGGGTGGGGGGGTGGGGGGGGAGTCGATATTGACGACAAGTGTGCCTGATATGTGCGTGGTGGCCAAACGAAATATAAGTAGCGCAATAAGCGGAAATTATCTTCAGGGAGACAGACTGCGCAATGTAAATTTTATATATGTACGGCTTTCGATGCTCATGACATGACATGTTGGAGGAATTCAACAAGATGTTTGCCTTGAAGAGTAAGTAGATTTATGAAAAGTTGTATGATGACTTTGAAACCTAGTGGTCGATTTTTGCTTTGACTACCTTCGCTGCACTGGCTCAAAGTTAAAATTCACAACAAAACCTGTGATGCTGTACATTAAAACATAAGAAATCCGATTCCTCCGTTTGCATCTGTGCGCCGATTTGCAATACTACAAACGTGTTACGAGTAGGGGAAATGTGAATATACATGAACAGCCAATCACTCACGGGTTTTCTCCCCAGACGCTTATTCGCAGTTCTCAATAATCTATGTTTTGTTCGTTGAGTGTGTTCGTGTCAGCTTGGTAATCGCAGAAACCTGTTCCCTTTGTCTTACTATGATGCCCAAACCTTTGTCTTACTTTGATGCCCAAACCTTTGTCTTACTTTGATGCCCAAACCTTTGTCTTACTTTGATGCCCAAACCTTTGTCTTACTTTGATGCCCAAACCTTTGTCTTACTTTGATGCCCAAACCTTTGTCTTACTTTGATGCCCAAACCTTTGTCTTACTTTGATGCCCAAACCTTTGTCTTACTTTGATGCCCAAACCTTTGTCTTACTTTGATGCCCAAACCTTTGTCTTACTTTGATGCCCAAAACTCAATATGGTCAAGATGGACCTTATTGCTTACTTTGATTTGAAAAGTCACTCGTGACAAAACACTCAGCGAGACGGGAACCTGAGACATAGCAACTGACATGAGTGGATGAATTACACCCATGGTCTACCAAACAGGGCGATCTTCGCCACGGAGGAGAAAGTTAAATGGTAACCCAGGAGTTCATCACCCTGACACTCAGACTACAGTATGCAAGTGAAATTGTGTCCTACCTGGATTAGATATATTGTATTGCTCTTGGAGGTGGGGATGGGGGTTGGGGGCGGCAAGGAGAAGGAACATCTTCATGATGCAAAGACTGCAGGTTGGGGCTCGATCCTTACCATGCAGCAGGGCCCGCACCAAGGAGTTGATCTGAGGCTGCAGCAGCCCAGGCAGGCGCATCAGGTCCACAGTCACCCCTAACAGGTTGGCAACCTGGCAAAACATACCCAGTCCTCCCTGTAGATCCACTCTGTCATTGCTCCATCGCCACGGCTCAAACAGGCTCAGCCACGTTTTCTACATAAACATCAGTCACTTTTTAAAGTTCAATGAGTGATAGGGATGTGTGTGTGTGTGTGTGTGTGTGTGTGTGTGTGTGTGCGTGTTTGTGTGTGTGTGTGTGTGTGTGAGAGAGAGAGAGAGAGAGAGAGAGAGAGAGAGAGAGAGAGAGAGGGAGGGAGGGAGAGGAGAGAGAAGAGAGAGAGAGAGAGAGAGAGAGAGAGAGAGAGAGAGAGAGAGAGAGAGAGAGAGAGAGAGAGAGAGAGAGAGAGAGAGAGAGAGAGAGAGAGAGACAGAAAGAGAGAGAGAGAGAGGGGGGGGAGGGAGAGAGAGAACGAACGAACGAACGAACGAAAACGTTATTGTATAGGCCATCTGCCCAGTACAAGGACTCACTAACAAGGGTACATATGTCACAATTCATGATGTAGATCTCCTCCTTTTAAATGCATGGAATAAATAAGTGCTCACAGATTTTATTCTTTCCCTGTCGTAATTTGAGAGACATCCTCAATATTTCTTGCATAGTTAGACCAAAACAAAAATGTAGATACCTTATTCGTAAATCTTCGCATGCTGGACACACAAATAGAAAATGTATTTCATCCTCAAATCTCTCATTGCAACTAGGACACAACAGCGTAGTTGGCTCACTATATCTATATATATCGGTGTACGTAGAGTTTGCTAATACCCAAGCGAAAACGAATGTACAAGTCCCTGAAGATAGGTTTGTCCAAGTCATAGAGATTTTGCTCTAACTTAGAGTTGCACTTGAATACCTTGTAAAAGGAGTATCTCTCACTAGTTTGTAATGTAAAGTACCATCATTCGTTGTAGCGACACACCAATCTGCGTTTTAATTCTTTTACGAAACTGTTTTCTTCACGGACCCTCTGTTGTCTCCATATATCATGAAATTCATAATCTTTTTTTCTCCTCCCTAGATATCTTTCTATGATACCATGTAGAGTGAAGATGTTGTCCACCGTACTAAATCCTCTTCGAAAACCAGCTTGCTCCTCTGCAATCAGTCCATGCTCTTCCGTCCACTCTTGCAAACGATAATTTAGAACATGCAGAAAAACCTTACTTAATGTACTTGTTAAGGATATACCTCTATAATTAGTTGGATCATTACAGTTGCCTTTTTTGTATAATGGCACAATGATTGATTCTCGCCAAATACTAGGAAACGAGCCACCACTAAAATTAGCATTGAAAAAAGTATGCAGATAAGATAGCAGCAGACTAGTAGAGGACTTTAACATTTCCGCTAATATTTTCTCCGATCTAGAAGCCTTGTGCTTCTTCAACTGGTCAATTGCAGATTTTATTTCTTCTTCTGTTAATTCATTATTTAGCTCATTCTCTTCATCCTCTTCTGCACAAAGCTCTCCTGACTCTAGGTTAGATGCACCAACTGGTGTGGTTTCGTGGAAGATCCGCTTAAAATAATTAAACCAATCATCTTTTTATATATTAGGAGATGTTTGATATCTTCGGCTTGATTTTCTAATGTAACTCCAGAACATGTGTGAGTCATTCACATGGCTACACAGAGTTGCTGATACAGATTTTTTATAGTTAACCTTTTTCGTTTTTATCAGGAGCTTTTATGTCTTTCTACATGTAAAATACTGCACTTTATCTTTTTCCAGCGATGTCTTCCTAAAGACACGGAAATATCCTCTAACTGTTCTTCTCATTTCATAACATTCCTTATCATACCAAGGAAATTTCCTACACAAACTCCTATCATATACAAAAGTTTTGTCCATACATTTTCCTCTAACTGTTCTTCTCATTTCGTAACATTCCTTATCATACCAAGGAAATTTCCTACACAAACTCCTATCATATACAAAAGTTTTGTCCATACATTTTCCTCTAACTGTTCTTCTCATTTCGTAACATTCCTTATCATACCAAGGAAATTTCCTACACAAACTCCTATCATATACAAAAGTTTTGTCCATACATTTTCCTCTAACTGTACTTCTCATTTCGTAACATTCCTTATCATACCAAGGAAATTTCCTACACAAACTCCTATCATATACAAAAGTTTTGTCCATACATTTTGCTGGTTCAAGTAGACACTTTGTTAGCTTACTCACTTCTTCGTCAACATCGAGGTTCGCAGAATCACCCATTTGTTTTTGTTTCACAGACCTCAACATAACCATATTCTTCTCTACAGCAATTTGTAAGTCACCTCTGTACTGTTCAGTCAATGAATCATCCCAAATTATTTAACTTTCTCTTACGCGCACTTGATCATGCTTCATCGCGACATTACATGCAGCTCTTAATTCTAGAGACAAGTAAGAAGACAATACTCCAGAAATATATTGTGCACACGCATGCACACAGAGAGAGAGAGAGAGAGAGAGAGAGAGAGAGAGAGAGAGAGAGAGAACGAACGAACGAACGAACATTTTATTTGTGTTGGGCCACCGGCCCATCACAACTTAATCATAGTAATAGGCTTCGTCGGCCACAGCAATACTAACTGCATCTTGTCTTCTCTTGAAAGAATGATATAAGTACATAGCAATCTGTCGTACAGCTTTTGTCTCCTGGACTGACAGAATAAATTGGGCATCAACATTTGCTAGATTTATCCAGTCACCGATAAACTTTTGCCTCAGATCCTCATATAATGGACATTCCATCAGAAAATGAATTTCAGTTTCCTCTGCTTCGTAGCAAGCTGGACACAAAAAGCATTATCGTTTTTTTCATATCTGAATTTGTGGACGAAAAGATTGCTAAAACCTGTGCGGAAACGAATGTATACATCACGGAATACCTTCTTGTCCAACACATACAGATAATTTTCTCTTAACCAGGTGGATTTGAACAATCTATAAAAAGCATACCTGTTACTTCGCTGGAGAGCATCAGACCACATACAGCAGTATTCAAGCATGAGTCGACTCCTTAGCTCTTGTACAAACTCATTTTCTCTCTGTACATTCTGGGTTTCCCACACGTCTCCAAAACCGTATCTGTACAACAGTCTCTTAATCATGTATGCCCAATTTTCACCTTTGTCAGAAAGTAGCAACATCTTGTACGCTTTCAATGGATATCTGATAGGTTCCATTCTGAACAGTCTCAACCAATACTTAATAGCTCGGACAGTAGCATTTATGTACAATGGGTGTCTGCTAGTTTCCCCTTATACAATTCGGTTTGGAGCTTGAGGAGGCACATTAAGTAATATTTTTAGGGCTTGGAGATGTACAGCTTCTATAGTTGAGCAATCTTTCAGACCCCACAACTCCGATGTGTACAGCAGTATAGGTTGCACCTGAGCATCGAATAATTTAGAGAAAACGTCAGGTGAAGCTCCTTCGAGTTTTCTCAAGCATTTATCAACTTGAATCATTCCAGCCCTTGCTCTCTGTACGATATCATACACTTAACCTATTAAAAGACAACTTTGATGTAAACAAAGCCCCAAGGTACCTGAATTCGTTGACTATCTCAAGTACATCTTTATCAATAAAACACTTCTCGTGCTTAGCAACATATCCTCCATTACGGAATACTAATATTCTTGTTTTTCACGATTCACTTCAAGGCCTACTGCATCTGAAGCTTTCCTGAGATTATTCAACTGGTTCTGCAGTCCTGTCACTGAGTCAGACACGAGCTACATCGTCAGCAAATAATAACATGTATATACATGAGGAGTCTGGAGAGAGATCGAGAGAGAGAGAGAGAGAGAGAGAGAGAGAGAGAGAGAGAGAGAGAGAGAGAGAGAGAAAGCTACCAGAGCAAGTACTGAAAGCTCAGCAGTCAAGGGTTCCAGCTGATCAGGAGTGCTCGAGGCGGCTCTGGCCGTGATAAGTACCTTTTCCAGTGACGACGCATTATTTCCCTGTGCGATTATATAACCGGTCAGTATGGTTTTCATATATCATTTACTAGTACGCGATCCTACAGTTTAATATATAAAGAGAAGGTAAAATGTGCATATATCATTTACTAGTATGCGATCCTACAGTTTAATATATAAAGAGAGGGTAAAATGTGCATAGATCATTTACTAGTACGCGATCCTACAGTTTAATATATAAAGAGAGGGTAAAATGTTCATAGATCATTTACTAGTACGCGATCCTACAGTTTAATATATAAAGAGAGGGTAAAATGTTCATAGATCATTTACTAGTACGCGATCCTACAGTTTAATATATAAAGAGAGGGTAAAATGTTCATATATCATTTACTAGTACGCGATCCTACAGTTTAATATATAAAGAGAGGGTAAAATGTTCATATATCATTTACTAGTACGCGATCCTACAGTTTAATATATAAAGAGAGGGTAAAATGTTCATAGATCATTTACTAGTACGCGATCCTACAGTTTAATATATAAAGAGAGGGTAAAATGTTCATATACCATTTACTAGTACGCGATCCTACAGTTTAATATATAAAGAGAGGGTAAAATGTGCATATATCATTTACTAGTACGCGATCCTACAGTTTAATATATAAAGAGAGGGTAAAATGTTCATATACCATTTACTAGTACGCGATCCTACAGTTTAATATATAAAGATAGGGTAAAATGTTCATATATCATTCACAATTCAGTCGGTCCACACGTATCTAATAATTATTCGAAAAATTACATTCAGGGTGTAAAGACAGCTTCCACTTGTGACAGGTAGGTATGTGTATGTTCATGAGTGCAGATTACAAAACGGTGTCATCTGCCTGGAAGTAGTCACATTATATTGAGACAGTCACACCTGTGTAGTAGATGTGGCACTACCTTGAGACAGTCACATTTTATGATAGCTGTCACACTATATTGAGACCAACACATCTTTCTAGTAGATGTCACAAACTTGAGACAGTCACTTCTTTTGGGTAGCTGACATTTTATCTTGAGATAGTTACATTTCTCTGGTTGGTGTCACATACCTTCACACAATCACATTGTGCTGGAAGCCGTCACACTACCCAAATGCTGACAGACATGACGCTGTCATACTGCCTAAAGCTGTCACTCATCTCAGGTAGTTGTCACACTACCCACACGTTGTCAAACTTTTCGGGTAGCCGTCGGACTATCTAAAGGCTGTCACGCTCAGGTTGCTGTCACGTACCGTACCTAACAATTTTCACACTTTTGAAGTTGTCGTCAAACACACACACACACACACACACACATATATATATATATATATATATATACACCCACCATCACCACCCACCACCCCACACACACGCATCCCATTGTCCTCCACCCATTCCCCTGTAGGTTGGAAGTTAGAATAGACTGCTTCTGCCTATGCTATTCGTAGAAGGCGAAAAACCACAAAAACCGAGACTAACCAGCTCTGGTGGTGTTGTTGTCGTTGATCCTAAAAAGCCTACAAAGACTGACTGGCTGTAAAACTCCATTCAATCATTCATTCATCTGTCCATGTTGCCATCATCCTTCCCAGAGGATGTCGCTCACCACTGGAGCCTGTCACGCTTACCTGGTGGCCCTCGGGGTCTGTGTGCTGCAAGAAGAGTGACGTCAGCAGATGGAGACAGTCCTGCAACAATCCTTCGCGACTCTCCTTTAATCTGTCGTTCCCATCTGTCCCCAGAGACTCTTGCTGAAAGTCAGGCAACAATCATCTTCAGTACAAATCAGCCTCGTGGGACCACTCTACCGCGTGATTCCGCAATTATTAATTGAACTGATATTACCAATATTGTAGGCCAGAAGTGCATCAGAGAAATTATGAGGAAGCTCAAATCATACATAATCGCTGTGGGAAATTTATCCGACAGGGTGGTCTGAAAAATAGCTCATGCCTACCGGTACTCTGTGAATGCTATTTATTCAGTAAAGACACCAATTTCATCAGCCACAGCGACTTCTTGCTGTCCTTTCCTGCTGTTATTTCACAGAGCTCACCTTCCTCAGGACAGCATCCAGTAGAGTGCAGGCGTTTTCGGACACCTCGGGGTTGGCTGCCACGAATCGCTAGGAGACGAAATGGCAGAATTTATTGGGCCGATGCTCGAAGTGGGCCTGCCTGAAAATGCTTGTCTTGAAAACACGACGCAGTATAGTGCGTGACATTAACAGAGGCAATGCGTCTTGTAGCGTAGCTGAGGATTTGTGGTAAAAGTACTCCAGCCTACTGACTTCCCCTGCAGAAATCGAACACTATCACACTGGTATTTAATGAATTTCGACATTTTCCCAGGTTATCCACACACGGACGGGGGTCAGTGACATGGGGTTTAGGCGAGACGGCTCTGTTGCGTTTTTCACCATCGCCTCATCGCGACAGCTAAGTGAACATGGGTTGAAACAATGAGTCTCGTGTGGCGAGCACTGCACCGTGTAGGGTTTAGGGAGACTGCACTCTCTGCAGGCGTTCAACACGTATCGACAGTGGAGGTGGACACACAAAGCCGCAGAAGGCATGGCTGTCAGGGGGGATGCTTACCACAATAGTAGACAGGAATGTCGAGTTGAACAAAAGCTCATCCAGGATGCTGGGATCCATTTCTGTCGGTAGCAAGAAGTTCTCCACCTGAAGTCCGTAGAGGAATAAATCATCTGACTGCATGAGAGTTCCCGATTTGTAACATTTGCATGTAACACATGCAGTTATCGTTTCTGATGTCAAGATCGAGAACGCAAGAGTGGTCAAGATGGGAATGAACGTCGCAGACAAAAAAGAATACACATTTTGAAAAATGCAGGCTGTCCATGATAAAGACAATGGGAAAATGCCTTTCTTTGATAATTGCTGAGTATCACCTCGGCTACACATAAACGCAAAGAAGGCGTCAACATCGCAACTTGTTCTAGCGCTGGACACATAAGGAACCAGAGGTCTCACCAGTCGTGTTCCCAGAGTGGCGGCAAAGGATGGGGAGGCGAAGCACCAGGTGGCAACTGCAGGGTCCTGGGTGAACCACAGCTCCAAGGGCAGGCTGCCCAGCATGGCCACTAGGTCTTCTAGTGCTGTGGGGAGAAGCTACAGCAGTATCAGAGCTGAACTGCAGTGCACATTGCTACTTCTACAGTATTCCGAGCACTGCACAGTGCTTTGAGAATTTTCGGAAGACCCAAGGCAGATGATGCTGTGTTCAAGGAAAGAGTTGATTCAGTGGGAAAATTTTAATTACGATTGCTTGTCAACTACTTACCACACTATAGCAGACATTCTATGAAATGGGGCAGTTTAAACAGATGAAGGACGAAAACACTTTTACTAATATTGAAATTATCACCGGAACTCATAAATGTTACTAAGGAAACCGATCGTGCAAATAAGTAGGCCTCATATTCTTGTATGCATGAAGGCCACATCCATGTGAAATAAGGTCCTACACACCTTGTGCCTGAGTTACTGACACACTGTAGCAACTTTATTTGAATTTAAAGGTAAAGGTAAAGGTGTGGTTTTTTATAGCGACTTACACCCTTTGTCAGGGTCTCAAACCGCTTACACTTTACCCCCTGATCACTGGGCATCTTCATCAATCCTCACTGGTACCTCACAACAAACATAGTGACAGACATTTAAGACGCACACAGTCAGGTACCAGCACCAACTCCGCTCCCTGGGGAGTATTCCAACCCGATGCTGGCGCTTGGCCGCATACAAGGGTTAATCGCACAACGTTTTTGCCAATATTGCCCTCACAGGTACCCGGTTTTACTCCTGGGTGGGGAGAAACAATGCGAGTTAAGCATCTTGCTCAAGGATGCAACTCTGGGAACCGCGCAGCTTCGAACGCCGTACCCACTGGCCGCAAGCGACTGTAGGTCCAGCGCGCTAACCACTCGGCCACAGAGCCCCACAATTTGTCTCTGATTGGTTACTTAGTCTCTTATTTGTTACTTACCTTTTTCATAAAACTCTGTCCAGTTGGGGTTTGTATTATGCAGCATCTGAAACACAGGAAGAGGCCTTTCCTGGCAGAAGCTACACAGGAAGATTTTCATGCACAGTCCTCGTCCTATGCGCCAAGACCTTTCCAATCACAATGGCATGAAAGAACAACTCTACAAGTATTTTCTATCCAGGTTTATGTACTCACTCTTACACCATACATTACTGTCTTTTTCTGGGTGGCTGTAGTGGATCTTGACCACGTCAGTCACATAAGCTTGTCAGTTTTTTCAGTTCTGCAGCGCGCGCACGCACACACACACACACACACACACACACACACACACACACACACACACACACACACACTCACACACACACTCACACAAGCAGGAGAGAGAGAGAGAGAGAGAGAGAGAGAGAGAGAGAGAGAGAGAGAGAGAGAGAGAGAGAGAGAGAGAGAGAGGGAGGAAGTATGAAAAGCATTTTACCGCTAGAAGATAGACGATATGCTTGGTAGCAAGAGGGGGGACGGAACTGAGATCCACCACCTCAAACAGCTGGTTTCCCATAAAAGCTCCAAGACTCTCCACAGACCACCGTCTGAAACAAATTTGTTTTACATGCAAAGCACGCAAGAGCGTCCTTGTGTTACACCACCTCTAGCTAGTGCGATGCTCGTCACGATTTCATTTGACAACTGTAGCTTAAGCGAGTTCTCAGTACTTTAACTGAGAAGTGTGCCTGCCACTTGTTCGCGGAAAAGCAAAAGTGCACGACTACAGCGGCAGACAGATTTACTCTTGAGACGCAACCCTGCTATGCACCGGAAAAGTTACCCCAAAAAGTATTAATTTCATAAAGAGACTTATCACACATCTTGGTCTCAAACAATTATACGCTTTACCCTCTGATCATCGGACCATTTGTTCACTAGTTTATTGGCCCTTCACGGCTAATACGGAGACGGGCAGGTAGAACGACACAGTCAGGTATCAACACTCTCTCCAATCCCCGAGGAGCATTCCACCCTGATCTGGCTCACAGCCGCATACAAGGAGTAACGCTCTTCAGTCTGTCAGCGCTTCCCTCACAAGTACCCGCTTCCACTCCTTGGTGGAAAAGTCAGGAAATACTCCGGGACATGTAAGAATGCAAGTGCACAAGTGATTTCTTTTGTAATGCATCACGAACTGCGCGTATATAAGTGCATGTATGTGCTATGTCTAATGCCGTTTTTGGTAAATGTCGAGAGCGATTTTCTCGCAGGAGCAAAGCAACTTTGTCAATCAACCTGGTCTGCAGTTTACTAGCGAGGAAGCTGGCTCACCTGACGCCGAGCATGAGGGCGTGGTAGAGCACGGTGCACAGGGCCAGAACCTCCTCGCGGCTGCTGCAGTGGCACACCAGGTCCTCTCCGCTCCCCACTGCACCGCGCGTGGGTACAAAGAGCACGAATAAGTCCCTAGCTCCTCCAGCATCAGTGCTAGTGCAGTAATTCTTTAACTCCGTTCTGTACATGATCGAACGTGGAGTCGGGGTGGATATTCATTGTACATCAGGTAATGAAAGTGTGATTTGCATATATATCAAAGCCTTAGTATCTTTTAGCAACCTCGTACCACTGCTATCTAGCGATGCGCGTCTATCACTGTACATGTACATACCCGTAGGCACACGCGTGCATACACACACGCATGCACGCACACACGTATGCATGCACACACGCATGCATGCACACACGAATGCACGCACACACGCATGCATGCACACACGCATGCACGCACACACGCATGCATGCACACACGAATGCACGCACAAACGCATGCACGCACACATGCATGCACGCACACACACATACGTATACACAAACACGCGTGCGCCCCGCACGCACATACACATACTTACACTCACATGTGCGCGTGCACACGCATGCACACGTACGCATGCACACATTCACACTTTTTCTTTGCGTCTCCATCAAATACTAAAATCGTTGTCTACAAATGCGGTATACAATTTTTTGGTCTCTGGGGGACAACAATCTTCCAAAACTGCAAACTCGTGACCAGAATGGTTAGGTACTTCCTGGAGAGAGGATGGTCCCCCAGACCAGATGAGAGGGGAGAGAGAGAAGACAGGGGGCCAGACAGGGACGCTGTACCTGTGAGTGTCTGGAGGCCCGGGCTCAGCCAGTCCAGGGGGTCGCACCCCGAGGCCCGGGCGTACACCTGGGCCAGCAGGGCTGCCACTGGGCCTGAAGGCCTGGCACGAGATGATACGTGTGACCTGAGCAAATGCACACTATACATGGAATTGCGCTGGCTAGTCTGCTTTGCATTGCATGGCTAATGTCGTTGCTCTGTGTTAACCTGAGCAGAAATGAACGCTTTGAAATTAATATATGGAATCGTTACTGCAGATAGTAGAGGTATAGTAAGTGTGCTAGGGCACGATCGTGTGTGTGTGTTTGTGTGTGTGTGTGTGTGTGTGTGTGTGTGTGTGTGTGTGTGTGTGTGCATGTATGTGTGGGTGTGTGCATGTATATGTGTGGGTGTTCCTCTCATGCCCAGTTCTTTTCGCAAGATAATTTTATCTTCCTGCAAAAGCTCGCTATGTTTTTTCCTCACTTGCTGACGTGAAGCCATTTACTCGGAATTCACAACTATGCTTGACCTGTCAAGAAACAGTTATCAAAAGAGGCATTCGCAACTGAGTGATAATCGCTTTGACGTTAAAAAAAAATCAACGGGATATTGTCATGTGCCAATCAAGAGAAGGAGGGGGGGGGGGGGGGGGAGGTGGCAGGAGGGAGGGGGAGGGTGAAGGTTGGGAGAATTAAACACTGCACATTTTAGGATAGAGACATTTAGGGAGAGAGAGAGAGGGGCAGGCAGGCGGGCACGTAGAAAGCAAAGAAGTTGGATAGACTGACAGGAAGGCAAGACACAAAATGATAGATGAATGCAGAGAGGCAGCAAGTAGCCGTCCAGGACTTCACCAACAAGGCCGACCTGGGGTGACCGTTTTTGTGGAGGAGGTTGAGGGTGAGACCAGACTTGAGAAGTTTACGAGACAGGCGAGTGGCGTCCTCCTTGAGCACAGCCAGCAGCGCCAGCAGTGTTGCCGCCAGCTCCGTCTCGCCTGCCCCGTCCACCACCACCTCCCAGTTGTTCTGCAACGTACAGTCAGCACCGTCACCTTCGTCCGGAACGCACAGCAATGCCAACCCCCAACGGTTGTGTACCGCAGTAACCACCATCTCTACACTGGACTGGAATCCACTGTCGTCACCACCACAAATCTGTCCTGGGAAGTGCACGCACTTGTACCTTCCAGTTGTTCAGCATTGGACAGCTGAAAAAACCTCTCGTTTCTTTTGTATTTGCGCAGAAAGCAGCACCATTTGTTCTGCTTTGTGCACCACCAATCCCTGCATTTTGTTTCGCTGTGTGCAACTACTAGCAATTTGGATAGGCTCTGCTTCGCACAACTTGTAACATCCGCTACTCAGCCTGCGATTACTACAGCTCACCAACCGTTACGTGTAGTCTGTTGCAGTAATAATTAATAATTTTATACAAGAAAATAGATCGTCTCTTCGTTTGCATGACCCTTCATCCACGTTTTAAGCGTCTGAAGCTGTCTCAGCTCACCAAGGCCCAGGGTAGGATGACCTGGTCCATGACGTCCATCAGCAGTTTGTCGACGCCCGTTTCAGTCATTGCTCCCTGATTGCCTTCCAAAGTCTGCAGCCCCTCGGCACCGCGGTCCCAATTGAGGACGAGCCTGAAAAAGAACGGGTTCTCCAGTTGCTGATCGCCGCAAGAAAGATTCAACATAGACTGAAAACACGTGTCCTTCTCTATACGACCACTGAAACCCTTCTTTTAAACACATGTCAAGTTTTATGGAAGAAATACACGATTTCTACCAGATTATTGTGTTCAAAAAAGTTTATTAATAAAACAATTTCCCCCACAATTATTCAACTACCGTTCACTTGCACATGGGCAGAAAACAATGTAAAACAAAAGTTAACATATTAGAATAAGTTGTTTATGTAGCTGCAAAGGAACCCAAAACCATAATGCCAGCCATTTGTTATAATCGTCGATTGCAACTTCCAGATTTTTTGTCCACTGAAGAACACACACCCCCGTCTGTGTAAATGTGCGGATCTGAGTGTGGAAAGAGAACATGGATCAGGATCTGAGACGACAGGACCTACTTGGCCGTTCTTCCCGTGAGGGCCAAAAGCAGCATCCAGAGGCGGTGCCGGGGGGAGCCGCTCGTCCTGGACACAGTCGGGACATGGTGGGGGGTGGATGCCTGTTGGAAGGGAGGGGCGGTCCCCTTGCTGGACCTCAGCACCCCGCCCACCTTCCTCCCCGCACAGCGGACCAGTGCCAGCACTGCACCATGGCACGGCGTCTCGCCCAGGTAGTCAGCTCTGGCGTCAACAACGACAGGAAACATCTCGGGATTGCAAGCAATAATCGCTTAAACTATTTTGTGAAAGAGGAAGTGTTCCGCATGGAACAAGCTGTTTACAGGCATACAGAACGCAAGCCCCATCTAATACGTTTGATAAGAGCTCTCTATTAGTATGGCAATTGTCTAACTGTAATTTTATCAATACGCTGTTCTGAATTGTAATGTTGAATAAATTTGTACGGCAAAGAATCATCTTACGCAGCCATCTTGTCCTGGTGATGAAAAAACGGCACTATTTGCATCATCATCGTTACTCTGTAACGAACTTCCATTTAGTAGGCCACTGTGAATGACATCTAATCGGTAACCCTACATCTGGCAGTTGTCTTCAATAAAACAGATATCATTTTCAAGGTGTATTACTTCATCATACTAGAATACTTCATCACAGGAATGGAGACGATTCCTCACACAAACTCTATCTGCCTTTCACCGCACTCATCCACCCTGGGGGATAAAGTCCAGACATTCAACAGCATGCCAATGTATTACGGGCGTCAGTTTCGAACCTCTGATAGACCCAAGTCCAGTCCAAAGCCAGCAAGTAGGCTGTAGGCATGGAGGAAGACAGGAGCCCTACCTGAGCAGGGCCTGGGCGGCGTGGAGTGCCTGGCAAAGGACGTGCAGGTGGGAGAAGTCCAGGCTGGAACGGACCACTTCAAGGCACGTGGCTGCCGCCCCTGTCCTCACGAACAGCGGCACGCCCTCGGGCTGTCTGCAGCACGCTCAGAATAGAGGCACGGTTGCTGCAACCGTCTGCTGTCGAGTTTGAGGACGGCCTCGTAGAAACTCCAGTCATTCATCAAATGTTCCATGAACATGCTGCTTGTTTCCTTGTAGGTCTGCAGATCACGTTGACTAGACTCCTTGATGACTCCAACAAATTACTTGAATCTACTCAGTTTTACGCAAATTATCGTTTAGGTATTTCAGCTGTTATGAGACAGTAATTGTCTCCTACACATGCATTCACTACAAAGATTATGTCATATTCTCCTGCATTAGTGAAAATTCAACCAAACAAATAACCCATGGCCGGCTGGCACACTGTTTCATATTTCTACTCTCATTTTGAATACGCTGTATTAGGTAAACAAAGGATTCATGCTGCATCAAGAAAAGTGAAGCTCTCATTTTTCACAGTAATGTAGTGAGCGCACTTGAACCAAGATCTTTTCTACTTACATTTCTTGAAATCAATATTGAGTAACACTGTTTGCATATTCTGATAAAATCACGGTAAAAACATTTCTTTTGGCAGTTCACTACAAATTTCATGCCATATGATAAGGAAATCAGCAAATGGGACCAACCGTGTGAGGATGTTAGCCAAGACTGTGAGTGCCTTCTCAATAAGTGGCGGCTGTTTTAGTTCCATCGTGATTGGCAACACCCTCAGCATGGTCTCAATGCCTGCAAAGCATAAACAAGGCAACTTTCTTTTATCAACTGTACAAATGTAAGAAATCAATATGTGAAGCGGCTTGCTTTTAGTCAGTGGAATATTATACGCGGTGTTGAGTCCGATAGAAATGCAAATGCCAGACGTGACCAGATGCATGACTTACCGTACACAGCATGGCAACGTGCATAGAAAGGCTCGAACTCCGTCAGAATCATCAAACACTGAAGAACTGATCTGAAAAATCAACATTGTAGTTTTGAATAATCGTAGTAGTCGAAAAGCAGATTCACTGGTTGAACATTCATTAAGCATTAGTCCAAGTTATATTGTCGTCGGTTTGCAATAGGTTGCAAAAGGTTGCATTTTTTACCTTTACATTTTTCCCTCCATACGTCTACATGCATTTGCTAATATTGTGACATGTCTAATTATCGGTTGTTGTTTTTAAGTATAAAAATCTTACGGATAAGTTTATACTTTGATTTTACTTGGTTCTATACTGTATCTTTTTGCTTATGAAAAGGTGCCCAGACTTACTGCAACTGCAGAACGTTCCGCGCGTCTAGAGCTTCAAAGAGGAACTCTGAAAGACACAGTCAGTCACTGGTACTAAATAAACGCCAGATGAAGTTGTAACTGTAATGCTGGGCATACAAATACCAACGCCGATTTCTTAACGTTGCAGTATTTTCTCGTAATTCCATCAATTATCATGCAGCCATGTGTTTTTCGGCCCAAATTGAGATTTCCCTCCTCAAAAACATTCTCTCTCTCTCTCTCTCTGTCTCTCTCTCTCTCTCTCTCTCTCCCTCCCTCTCTCTCTCCCTCTCTCTCTCTCTCTCTCTCTCTCTCTCTCTCTCTCTCTCCCTCCCTCCCTCTCTCTCTCTCTCTCTCTCTCTCTCCCTCTCTCTCTCTCCCTCTCTCCCTCCCTCTCTCTCTCTCTCTCTCTCGCTCTCTCTCTCTCTCTCTCTCTCCCTCTCTCTCCCTCTCTCTCTCTCCCTCTCTCTCTCCCTCCCTCTCTCTCTCTCTCTTGCTCTCTCTCTCGCTCTCTCTCTCCCTCTCTCTCTCCCTCTCTCTCTCTCTCTCTCTCGCTCTCTCTCTCTCTCTCTCTCTCTCTCTCTCTCTCTCTCTCTCTCCACACACACACATCCAATGACTACAAATCATAGGCTTTGTTTGCTTAGTATAAACAAAAATTTCCAGACAGGCAGTCAGGCGAAAAAATAAACAAAGTATTTCCGTTTTTATAAAATAACAAGACGATCAATGCATCACCCGCATCGTAGGTCAGGCTGAGTGTCATCAGGTCGGAGGGTCGATTCATGTGCAGGACAACAGCGGAACGTCCGTCTTTTAATGTTTTTGTCAGTGAGTTCGTCAGTGAGTTACGGAAACAGTTCTACAATGGGTTGGTCAGTCAGTTCGTTGATGAGTTATGGTAGCAATCTTTTACTAGATTGGTCAGTCATTTCGTCGGTGAGTTATGGAAACGGTTGGTCAGTCAATCAGCTCGTCAGTGAGTTAGGGACTCAGTTTTTAGAAAAATTGGAAAATCAGTTCGTCAGTGAGTTACGGAGATGTGTTGGTCAGTAAACTTGCCATTGAGTCGCAACACAAGTCAGTCAGGAACCTATCGGGATGTTGATCAGTCCGCGAGTGAGGGCTTGCGTCTGACCTGCCATGCCGTTGTACAGGAAGGTGGAGGTGTGGCTGGGGTCTGACCTGCCATGCCGTTGTGCAGGAAGGTAGAGGTGTGGCTGGGGTCGGGGCAGGAGTTCAGCAGCCGGTGCAGGGCCTGGGCTGTGGCGGTCTGCAGCACCTCCCTCCGCGTCAGGAAAAGGCGCTTCAGTCCCAGCACCAGCCCGTTGTCCCCACCTCCCTCATGCCAGCCCCCTTTCCCAGGGCCCCCCTCCCGTCCCAAAACCAGCAGTAGCCCTGCCGTCTCTCTGTCCCCCACCAGCGTCTTCAGCAAGCCTGCAGGCAAGGAGAAGCATATGGAGACATGAACCAGCCATGCACAGAGGGCGAGTCTGAGACCTGCATTAAAAAAGAATGTTTATCTTTACAGAAAGGAATATATAAAGAAAATGGGAGGAAAAGATATAAGATATGAAGAAATAAAATTTAACAAATAAAGTAACTATATGAATTAGTACTTTAAAATGAAGCATTCATTGTCTATACTGTTGCAAGATGGTGGCACACATTTTTTATCATCGCTGATGCCCAGATGCATAATTCGCTTACAACCATTTGCTATTTTCCCCCGCAAAGTTTTCAAATAAAAGTGTTTCTCGAAACTGTTCGAGCAACATACAAATACAGTCGTGCACACACAGACGCGTGCACAAGCACATACGATCAAACATTTGCATTTGCACTGGTTTACTACGATAAGACAGGGTTCAATGATTTTCGTGAAGTAACCTGAGAAAAAAAGGCCTGGCGTTACAAGCACATCCTGTCACAAAGCAAACGTACTTGATTGTTTCTTCAATCAACAAAACTGCATGAGCTTTGAAACACATGGGGTAGAATAAAACATGACATTCAGATCCCAGAAACTAACATAGAAAAAACCAAAGTTCCTTGGGTTCATGTTGCATCACAGATGAATAGAACACATCTCCAATGAATCATGCATGGCAGTCAGAGGGATTAGCATACACTCGCATCAGAAAGCGAGAGAAAAACCAAAGAGTAGACAGAGGAGAAGCTACCCAGCGTGTTGATCAGCAGGTCGAGGGACTGGGCGTGTTGGAGCAGGTGGAGCACCAGGTGGAGCAGTGCCAGGCGCAGGGCGTGTGAGAGGCAGCCACCCTGGCCACTGACGGCAGTCAGCAGGAAGACTGCAGACGTCTGAAACGTCTCCTCCGTCACCGGCAGCGTCCGCACCAGGTCCCTCAGGAAGGAGTCTGCGCACAAAGCCCATCTTCAATGCGCCCTTCATCCCCTGCCCTTATGCATGCCCACATGTGTGTTGCCAGCAGCATGACGTGTTTTTCCCGACTCTACATTGACAGGAACTGCTATCAATGTATTGCGCCGTCAACTTTCTAGTGGGGCAGGTCAATGACGACATGGAATGAAATTTAAGTTGCGTCTGATGTCGTAATAGTTGTTTTTTTGGTCTTTATTGTTGTCAGTCGTGGTGTGTGTGTGTGTGTGTGTGTGTGTGTGTGTGTGTGTGTGTGTGTGTGTGTGTGTGTGTTTGTGTGTGTGTGTGTGTGTGTGTGTGTGTGTGTGTTTGTGTGTGTGTGTGTGTGTTTGTGTGTGTGTGTGTGTGTGTGTGTGTGTGTGTGTGTGTGTGTGTGTGTGTGTGTGTGTGTGTGTGTGTGTGTGTGTGTGTGTGTGTGTGTGTGTGTGTGTGTGTGTGTGTGTGTGTGTGTGTGTGTGTGTGTGTGGAGGTGGGGGATGGGGTGGGAGTGTATGCGTGCGTTTCTGGGCGTGTTTATCTTTCCGTGTGTCTTGCATCCGTATTCTTGCCTTTTGTGCAGCTGTCTGGCTGATATACAGTATTTTGCTTTCATTACTCAAATAGTGGATATTGTCCTAAATGGCTAAATCACAAATGTCTGTCTAATGTTTACTTCGTAATGTAAGAATCTCTGCCTGTGACCCTGTTTATAATATGCAAGCTGCTCATAACTTCAGCGTGGACTGTGATTATTGTCCATCATTTTGGCAGTCAGATCAGATCATGGGGTGCAAGGTTCCTCTACAGACTCACGAGAATCAGCTGAGAGTTGGCAAGACACCTGACGATTCCTTGTTTAATAGAATCTTTTAGATTGTAAGTAATCAGCCATCTCTTTTGCAGCTTCAGCCACAAAACTTAGCGGTTTATGAATGGACTAGCCAGGAGCTTAGTTTTCTGTGATGTCAGCTAGGAATAATGAACACCTTGAAAAAAGCAGATGCAGTAATCTGACGTCTTTGTTCGTTACAGAGTTTAGCTGCTGTTGAGAGTGTAACTGTAAGTGAACGTTGTGCTCTTGGATTTCAATCTGTGCAAAGGTGCAGTCGTCTTCTGCCGCTGACAAAGAGGTGTTGCCCTCTGCCTACCTCCAATGGACAGGAGGAGAGCGCGATGGTGCTGCAGAGACGAGGCCAGACGTCCCAGAAGAATGATGAAGGGAGACATGGCGGCAGGACTCGCTATGCGCTGTGTCTGCAAGCAGCACATGCAACAACGTTCGCACACCTCTCAATCACACGTTAGGCAAATGTACCGTCATTTGTTAAAGTCATACATTTTGTAAAACAGGTAGGTATAATTGGCAGAAAGTCTCTCATTGGGACCAAACTATCGAAGACCTGTACAATGATTTTGTGGGATTTTCAAGT
>JAWQFJ010001652.1:152500-160381 GCA_034096865.1 Theodoxus fluviatilis
TATATATAGAGAGATATATAGATATAGATATATATATATATATATATATATAGATATATATATATAGTATTAGAGATATATATATATAGATAGATTATATATATATATATATATATATATATATATATAGAGAGAGAGAGAGAGAGATATATATATATATATATATATATATATATATATATATATATATAGATATATATATAGAGAGAGATATATAGATATATATATATATATATATATATTTATCTCTCTCTCTCTCTCTCTCTCTCTATATATATATATATATATATATATATATTCTATAATATATATATATGGCGTTGCTTTGCGAACGAAGATGAGACGATGCTGCTGTTCACATCCACCGCAGACTCGTTGGTGGCTGTAGAGGCCGATGCGGGACCCGCAAGCCCGACCACAGCGGCTGCAGGGGAAGATCTGGCCAGGGTCTAGCATGACGTCCTCTCGGTTTTTTCTCCTCAGGCGCTTCTCCTTTAGTGTGTTCCTGCGGGAGCTCTCCAACACTGCTGTGGCTTTATTGATGGTGTGGCGCCAGGCATCTCTGTCAGCAGCGACGGAGGTCCACTGTCGGGGGTTGATGTTGCAAGAGATGAGGGCTTTCTTGAGAGAGTCTTTGTATCTCTTTTTTGGGCCCCCTTTGTCACGTCAACCAGTGGAAAGCTCACCAAATATTGCTACCTTGGGCAGGCGGTGGTTTTCCATTCTCGAAACATGGCCTGCCCAGCGCAGCTGAGATCTCAAAAGCATGGTCTCAATGCTGGTGAGTTGAGACTGTTCCAAAACTTCCACATTTATATATATATATATATATATATATATATATATATATATATATACAGTAACAAAATCTGCTGCCTGAAACTGACACTGATCATCATCAGAATGCGCCAGATTGGACCATTTTGCAGCCTTCTGCTCCCTCCCTCCCCTCTCCCCCCTCCCCCCCCCCCTTCCCCCCCCCCCCCCCCCCCACCCCCGCTTTGCGGTGTCGTTTAGCGCTTTGCAGTTCATAGCCTTCCCCACCCCCAGCCCCCCCAACCCCCGTTCCTAAAAAAGTTTGGAAACTCCCTCCCCCAAAATGAACTGATCCGCCCCCGGGCAGACCTAAGAGAGTCACGCCCTTTTTACACATATTTGAATGTTCACGATTTCGAGTTGAAATTTGTGTAGATTTTTCTATTTGGAAACCTAGGACTATTTTATAAAATGCAATCTTTTCAGACATATTTGTTTCAGAACGATTTAAAGTTAGTATTATTTTGGCGCACACACAACCAACGCGCGCGCACACACACACACACACACACACACACACACACACACACACACACAGGCAGGCTACCTGGCCATGGTCCATGAAGTGGACCAGGTTGAAGAGCCAGTCACACAGAGCCAGGTAGATGACCAGGCGGTCAGTCTTGTTCCACTTGAAGAAGGAGGAGGCACGGCGGTGGCGGAAGGAGACAATGACGACGGCCGAGGCGCAGCAGAAGCTGACTGCGACTCAGGCCAAGGCCACCGAGTGGATGTTGACAATTTGGCCCTGGGAAAGCCCCACCACCGGTAGATCGTGTCCGCTGCGAATGACCTTCTCTGTCGGCGTCAGATGCTCGGTCCTCATGAGACTCTCTGTCTCCAGCAGACTCCCTGTGGAGGACGCATCGGTCACGTCGCTTCCCTGGAAAATCTCCGTCATCAACGTGATCGCCCTTGTAGCCATTGTAATGGAAAATAGTCATATTAGACTGTTTTAACGTATACTTTCTGCACAAAACCCACAGAAGATAAGTAAACAAACCTCACCGTATGTACGGCTAGCAGACGAATAATCTTTATCTCCACTGACAGAGCAATGTTGAAACGGACTATAGACTCACATTTCCATGAACCAAATATTTCGATTTCACAACGCCTGCTGCAAAAAACAAAGCCAAAACACCCCCATTATTGCAGCAAATCATTTTATTACACATTACACCGTAAATGTATTCACAAACATGATCGGAACGCATCAGAAACGCGTCGACAAACAAGCACTTGTACATGTCTCTAAGCGTTGTGATTACTTCCCCATAGTTCTAGCCGCTTGGGGCGCTGCGTTTCCGAGCGTCTTGTAACTTTATATAGCAAAAGCTCGGCATGAGCTATCTTTGTGTAACCTATAATCTTTGATTCAAGCCAGAACTAAACAGTTATCTGCTGCTACTCATTCGAGCTTTACATGACACAGTACTGTTTTCCACCCCCACATACATGTACTTTGAGCAATCTAGCAAATATCTAGTATTCAGTGCAGACGCATTGAGAATCGACCGGAACTAGGTGGTTCTACCTAACGCGTTGTTTGCGACAGACAGCACCGAGGATAACTCCTGCAGGGTACGTTAATGAGAATGTCCTATACTTGCGTGTTTTACATGAAGCCCACGAATTTTCATCTATTTGAGCATCCAACCAGTACAAGGTGATGTGGATATTTTTCTAACAGCTCTGAGTTTTTAAATTCCAATTTGAACTAAACTTTGTCCAGACTCAGACAACGTTTACTGATTTTGAAGGTGATCCTTCAACCACTGCAGGTTATGCTCGTCTCCAGTCTGCTTTGACACTGGACGGCAAAAGCGCTGATACACATCACGATGTAACAGCGCTACCGAAGATGACACAGCCCACTCTGCCTAATTAGCATATGTGCCTAATTCATTGCCGTCGTTAAATAAAATGGATTTAAATGGACTCAGCCATCTTTTACGTTTGTCTTCAGAACCTCGGCTGCGTGGCTGACAATTGAGAAACACGAAACTGTTTTCCGCCCCGTTATTCATTGCATGGAATCGATGTGGAGTAAGTAAATCTGCCTACGTGTCACGTAGCAACACATCAAATGACTATAAAAAGGGTAGGGACGCCACCCAGCTATGAGGTTTTCCCATTGCTTTTAAGGTAATACGTTTTGCGATCATGGTGTATTTGCATTTGGCGTATTGTACTCAGAAAAATGAGGGGGAAAAGAAACAAAAACAAAGAACATTTCAAAACTCGGTTTTCTCTCGGAGATGAGCCGATGGACTTTCCCACCTGGAACAGAAAATGTTCCTTAACCCGTCCTTCTTTCCTTCTTCTGTCCGTGTCGTCCCCATAGCTGAACATGCTGCGAATAACAGCGAAATTATACTTCGCTTTATTTTCTTATCCGATAATTCAGTGAACAAAAGATAGTCTTGAAGAGCAGAGTGTTATTGAAAAGGGAGTTTAGAAATGATTGCTTTCACTATTTACGCATGACTGTTCAAACAACCACAGTCTCTGTTCCCTCATCCCCAACTCTTTTTAATATATAAAAAGAATGTGGGGAGCGCTTTGGGTGTGGATGGGGCTTTCATTATGTTGCGTCCCTGATCGCTGTCCCACAACAGAGTCATGTTTCCATTAGTAAATCAGGTCCATCCACACTAGTCTCTTGTTATGCTGCTGCTGCTGTGTCCACGGTGCAGTTTTTTTTAAATTTTTATCTTCCCAGACCATCGGACTCGGGATGCAGGCTTCCAACGCGATCCAGATCAGGGTCCGCGCCAGGCCGCGCTGAGAGAGGGTGGAATTGTCTGATACGTAGAAATACAAAACCACCATTGCTTTTCCCAAAGGCCGTTTCATTATTTATAATGGAATGGTTTTCGTCTGTCTTCTTGCAATTACTTAGTGTGGCGACATTTACTTAGAAAAAGATTTCCTCGGTTACGCTTTGAGATGGGTTCTTTTCATTTTCTTCAGTTTCAGTGCGGTATTCAACCATTACACAAGTGATGTTGGTAGAAGTTTTCAACCGTTACACAAGTGATGCTGGTAGAAGTTTTCAACCGTTACACAAGTGATGCTTGTAGAGGTTTCAACCGTTACACAAGTGATGTTGGTAGAAGTTTTCAATCGTTACACAAGTGATGCTGGTAGAGGTTTTCAACCGTTGCACAAGGGATGCTGGTAGAAGTTTTCAATCGTTACACAAGGGATGCTGGTAGAAGTTTTCAACCGTTACACAAGTGATGTTGGTAGAAGTTTTCAATCGTTACACAAGTGATGTTGGTAGAGGTTTTCAACCGTTTTATTAGTGAATTTGGTAGAAGTTTCAACCGTTATGCAAGTGATGTTGGTAGAAGTTTTCAACCGTTACACATGTGATGTTGATATAAAGTTCGGTATAACTTGGAGTGTTTCGGGCCTGGTGTCTACAGTAGAGTGATATGTGGGAATGAGGAGTTCGTATTCCATAGCACTGAAATAATGAAATCAGTTTTGCATTACGTAGTTTCATAGTTATCCCTTAAATGGCGCTACCTCCAGTGAGCTCTCTTTTCTCTGTCCCTGTCTCTATATCTCTGCCTTTGTCTCTTTCTCACTCTCTCTCTCTCTCTCTCTCTCTCTAATCAGATCATGCTGAGTCTCAAAGCGTCTCTTTCTCTTGCGGCTCTCTCTCTCTCTCTCTCTTTCGAAGTTTCCTCCTCGTCCTGCTCCTGCTCCTCCTGCTGCTGGTGCTGCTGCTGCTGCTTCTCCTCCTCCTGCTCCTCCTCCTGCTCCCCCTCCTGCTCCCCCTCCTCCTGCTCCCCCTCCTCCTGCTCCAACTTCTACTCCTCTTCCTGCTCCTTCTCCTTTTATGGATTCACCTCCTGCTCCTCCTCCTCCTTATGCTCCTGCTCCTCCTCCTCTTCCTGGTTCTCCTTCTTCTCCTCCTGATCCTCCTCCTGATCCTCCTCCACCTCCTGCTCCACCTCCTCTTCCTCCTCCTCTTCCTCCTCCTCCTCCTCCTCTAGACTGGTCTATTCTCTAGATGTGATTGCCGTTAAGCGACGAGTCAGACGAGTTGGTGGTCAAGGAAGAGGAGAGAGAGAGATGGTCTTCAAATTGTTGTGACCGTTCTGCACGGCATCCCCATTCTTGCAAGCCCGGTTCCGACTCTTTTCGTCTGTGTACATGCGACGACGGATGAGGACGAAGACGATGCCGTTGAGCAGGCCCCCAGTATTGGCGAAGCTGGTGGACAGCTGGTAGAAGGCCATGGGGGGTTGGGAGATCAGCTGAAAAGAAGATGTCATGGCGCTTGTACACGTCTCGTGGATGAGTGGTATTAGTGCGATACCACCGTTTGATTCTACTGCAAGAGTCAGGGCCGAAATATATGGGGACTTGATATTTTTAAATTGTATTCTGCGAATGGGGTTTTGGAATTGTATGCAAGCTAACGTGTTCATCACGTGTGTGACCCTCCACTACAAAATGCGCCGTATGTCACTTAACTTCTTTTCGCGATATCGGCAAAATGTAGTGAGATGGGTTATGCATGTCAGTTTTAGAATTGTTTTTATAGAATTGGAACCTCCATCCATTTGTTTATACCTTAACATCGCGTTTTTGAATTTCGGTCATTTTCTTGGCTTATTCTGCATAAAATCGAACGTTACCCTACCGAAACAGAGTGCAAAATTTCGTTGAGAAATCAGAACTTTGTCCGCGAATGAGTGATAAACTGTAATCATAGAAAAAAGTATTCTCCCAACCAATACTTTCTTATGTTTTTTCCCTATGGCAGTCTGTCCAGCTGGTCAGACCGATGCATCCATTTCAAAGTAGCCATCACGATTGTCAATATTATTTTGCATTAAAAACGCTGCCTAAATGTTAAAGCCCCTTTTCTCAATCGTCATAACAGTGGGTACCAGCCTTTTGCAGCTCATAACTTTTATTCACAATTCCTCCTATTTTCAAGTTCTCTCTGATCATTGGAAAAAAACTGTCCTCCATTTTCGATCATACTATAGTCATTCTAGTTCTCTAGAGACTTCGCCTACCGGCGAAAGTGTCTCTAGCCCAGTTGATATCACGTGATGGAAGGTTTTCGTCCGAAATATGCAAATGAAGGTCACACGAGAGGCTTGTGGGATAGCCGATATGCTCCCTGACATACGCCGTTAAAGTCTAAGACTATTTCGCACAAAACTCACAACTTACTCTTGTTGAGGCAATAAACAAGCGTTTATTCTATAAAATAAAATGTTTGTGTTGAAATGGAAACAAGTTTTGACGTCTGAATGATTTCTGTAAAAAGTGAAGAAAAACTAGTATCAGAACGAACTATTTTTGGCGCAATGCTGTAATGCGAAGGGTCAAGTCTATTTCGCATTCATTGCAAACTGTGCCAGAGTCGCTACTGACTCGGGTTCACAGAATGACTTATAGTTAAGAATTTCCAGATGGTTACATCCGTCTTATTTTGTGAAGGAAATCCAAGCACACATACGCACAAATGCACGTGCATGCACACACTTACATATGCACGCACTCACACACGCGCGCGCACGCGCGCACACACATACACACACGCAACCAACAGCTGACACGAGCTACGAGTGGACGGCCGTCAAAAACAACGGCACTTTTTTCTTCTTTTTCTTGACAATCGATGTTTTACAAAGATTTTTTGGAACGACCATGGATGTCATATCATGAAAGCTCTAGCTGCAAAGTCAATTATCTGCAGTGACGACTTTCCCGTCAGTCTTGTTTGTATGAACGTGGCTTACTGTTATGCACAACCCAGTCTAGAAAAAGCTATAAAACTCAGATCAGCTTCTAATGGTAATGTTGCATTTGCAAGTTGATACCACGCAGTGAAGCATTAACACTAGTCGAGCATTAAAGGTCGTTCTCATGCGTAAAGACATCGGAGTGAAGACTTCTTGGATCCTTACAAGTCTAGCAGGAGGATTTATCTTACCAGCCAGATGCCGTACATGCCCATCATCCACCACTGGCCCAGGTAGGCCAGCACCAGCATGGACATGTTCTTGGCGGCCTTGTGGGTGGCCTTGACCCCTGCAGCACCGGGACCCAGGGTGGCCTTGTGTCGCTTGGCCTCACGATTCAGCTTGATCCAAGTGACGACGTAGAGCACCGTGTTTGTCAGTGTGATGATCCAGAACAGCACCGTGGTGCACACCATGTTGGCCACCTTGCCAGACACCGAGTCGAAGAAGCAGCTGCAGAAGACGGGAGAAAGCTGTGTAAGGGATTGGCTGACCGTAGTGCGAAGGGTAATTACGTGTGTGACGGTTACGTGTGTGCTGTGGGAGGAATAGAGAAATTCAGCTAGAAGTGCCAGCGTGTGCACGTGTGTATGCTAGGTATATGTGTATAGTGGAAGGTTCACGATGTTTTGTTTTTACATAGCATAAAAGCAGGAAAGAAAGAAATGCGCACATAGGGCGGAAGCCATTTACAATGGCCGACGTAAACAAAGTCGTTGTGTGACTGCTCTTTGACCCCTAAGAGTCATAGGAAGAATAATCATATTGCAATGATTCTCTTACGGACTTGATTTTCGAGCCTCAGCTGCACAACACAATGTTGCTTTAAGCATAAACTGACGATAACCCTTTAGACAAAGAAAACTTGTCTATGGAATTTTAATTTATGGTTGGCAACAGGGATCTGACAAATCCGAGAGCAATCCATAGAAGTGCAATTACTGATAAATGATTCTTACATTCTTAGAAATGTAAGAGTTTCGGAAATATGTGTATTTCATGATGCCATGGGGAAATCAACCAGCTGATTGGCAGCAATGGAGGGAATATGTGAAGGGACAAGCACAGGCTTGTTTGGATATATTTTTTGCTTCTTGATGAGTGTTTGATCAAGCATTCAAACCGTTTCTGCCTGCCTGCCTGCCTGCTGCCTTGCTGCCTGCCTGCCTCTGCCTGCCTGCCTGCCTGCCTGCCCTGCCTGACTGCCTGACACCTGCCTGCCTGCTTGCCTGTTTGAAGTTTTTTTAACGCCGCAGCTCAACAAAAGACACGTGCAGCTTTCTGC
>JAWQFJ010001653.1:0-36030 GCA_034096865.1 Theodoxus fluviatilis
TCTGATCATTAAATCTTTTGTTTGATTGGCAATCCTGAGTCCGTTGGAATTATTGCATGTGCATGACAGAGATTTTGATTTATTTTTAATTGTGCGTTCCTCCTCCACAAGCAAGAATCCCCTAGACAATACGCACTGCGCCAAGAGCCTTTGTGTCTATTCATAAAAACACGTAAGAGGAGGAACGTCACACAGGCCAAAGGTGGAAAACTACTACATACTGGGTTGGGTGGGACTGGTACATGGTGTATGGGGCTAGTCATTCACATGACACATTGAAAACAGCTTTGGGCTGACCAGGGTGGGTTGCAGATTACAATAACTGGTCTGTTGCTGATGGTTTCCAGTTGAGTGAGTTAGTTATAGATTGCCTGCTTGGATGTTAAAGGGTGCTTTTAATTCCAAGTTCTTCTTTTGTTTTCATGAATTACATCAGGAATAGAGCCATCATATGTGAAATAAAGCAGTCACACATGCACACACACACACATATACACAAACACACATTCATGCATGCACACTCACAGACAATTTGTAGTAAAAATTTGTATCAAAGCAGCAAAGTCTTTTATAGTTCCTAACATAAAAGATTCAAAGTTGTGAAGTTCAAAAATCAGCAAACATACAAGATGGTCCAAATGAATACTTTCATGTTTTTCCTCATATCTTTTTTGCTTGCTAAACAATGCAAGATCACTTTCTTTATGTCTTTTTCATTCAGGGCACTAACCCTGACTGAAGAATTTCCTGAATATGCATTTAATACCAAGCTCCGAAATAATCCATTATCCACAAATCGTTTCTGTCTCCAGCTATCAACAAATTACAACTCAATACACATGCATGTAAATAGGTTTGACACAAAAATTACCATGCAGACATCCAACAAAAGCTTTGCCTCTTATGAAACATCCTTACATAACCAAAGAAAAAGTCAATTCAACATACAACTGACAAGAGGTAGGATTCTGGCTAGATCAGTATATGTCAGTTTGACAGATGGTGCATGAACATACAATACTCCAAAATGTCATAAAGTAGGCAACCAAATGGTGCTGAAAGCATTTTTGCTTAAACACAATAGTTTTGTTTTGGGATATTGAGGCAAATGGACGTTGCTTTGATGGACAAGATGAGGCAAGACCAGGTGCAGGGAAAAAATTAGCATGTATACCCATGGCACACTCCAGACGCTGGCATCACCTCGTCTCACACTGGAAATTGGTCTACAGTGCTGTCAGTAAACCTTACTCCAGAACAGAGCAAAACCAACCTCTGTCTGGTTTTATCCTGGAAGACCCAAGACAAGAGACACAGCAAAAGACAAGGAGATGGTGGTGTGATATCAAAGCCCATTGGAGCCATGTCAACGACAGATGGAATGGGAGGAGGTCCAGCTAAGACAAGATGGATGTGCTGTGTCTCTGGTAATTGGTGACATTTCTCATCAAAGCAGCATTTCAGCTGCTCAGCTTGCACAGTAGTATAAACCAATACAGCATTTCAGCTGCTCAGCTTGCACAGTAGTATAAACCAATACAGCATTTCAGCTGCTCAGCTTGCACAGTAGTATAAACCAATACAGCATTTCAGCTGCTCAGCTTGCACAGTAGTATAAACCAATACAGCATTTCAGCTGCTCAGCTTGCACAGTAGTATAAACCAATACAGCATTTCAGCTGCTCAGCTTGCACAGTAGTATAAACCAATACAGCATTTCAGCTGCTCAGCTTGCACAGTAGTATAAACCAATACAGCATTTCAGCTGCTCAGCTTGCACAGTAGTATAAACCAATACAGCATTTCAGCTGCTCAGCTTGCACAGTAGTATAAACCAATACAGCATTTCAGCTGCTCAGCTTGCACAGTAGTATAAACCAATACAGCATTTCAGCTGCTCAGCTTGCACAGTAGTATAAACCAATACAGCATTTCAGCTGCTCAGCTTGCACAGTAGTATAAACCAATACAGCATTTCAGCTGCTCAGCTTGCACAGTAGTATAAACCAATACAGCATTTCAGCTGCTCAGCTTGCACAGTAGTATAAACCAATACAGCATTTCAGCTGCTCAGCTTGCACAGTAGTATAAACCAATACAGCATTTCAGCTGCTCAGCTTGCACAGTAGTATAAACCAATACAGCATTTCAGCTGCTCAGCTTGCACAGTAGTATAAACCAATACAGCATTTCAGCTGCTCAGCTTGCACAGTAGTATAAACCAATACAGCATTTCAGCTGCTCAGCTTGCACAGTAGTATAAACCAATACAGCATTTCAGCTGCTCAGCTTGCACAGTAGTATAAACCAATACAGCATTTCAGCTGCTCAGCTTGCACAGTAGTATAAACCAATACAGCATTTCAGCTGCTCAGCTTGCACAGTAGTATAAACCAATACAGCATTTCAGCTGCTCAGCTTGCACAGTAGTATAAACCAATACAGCATTTCAGCTGCTCAGCTTGCACAGTAGTATAAACCAATACAGCATTTCAGCTGCTCAGCTTGCACAGTAGTATAAACCAATACAGCATTTCAGCTGCTCAGCTTGCACAGTAGTATAAACCAATACAGCATTTCAGCTGCTCAGCTTGCACAGTAGTATAAACCAATACAGCATTTCAGCTGCTCAGCTTGCACAGTAGTATAAACCAATACAGCATTTCAGCTGCTCAGCTTGCACAGTAGTATAAACCAATACAGCATTTCAGCTGCTCAGCTTGCACAGTAGTATAAACCAATACAGCATTTCAGCTGCTCAGCTTGCACAGTAGTATAAACCAATACAGCATTTCAGCTGCTCAGCTTGCACAGTAGTATAAACCAATACAGCATTTCAGCTGCTCAGCTTGCACAGTAGTATAAACCAATACAGCATTTCAGCTGCTCAGCTTGCACAGTAGTATAAACCAATACAGCATTTCAGCTGCTCAGCTTGCACAGTAGTATAAACCAATACAGCATTTCAGCTGCTCAGCTTGCACAGTAGTATAAACCAATACAGCATTTCAGCTGCTCAGCTTGCACAGTAGTATAAACCAATACAGCATTTCAGCTGCTCAGCTTGCACAGTAGTATAAACCAATACAGCATTTCAGCTGCTCAGCTTGCACAGTAGTATAAACCAATACAGCATTTCAGCTGCTCAGCTTGCACAGTAGTATAAACCAATACAGCATTTCAGCTGCTCAGCTTGCACAGTAGTATAAACCAATACAGCATTTCAGCTGCTCAGCTTGCACAGTAGTATAAACCAATACAGCATTTCAGCTGCTCAGCTTGCACAGTAGTATAAACCAATACAGCATTTCAGCTGCTCAGCTTGCACAGTAGTATAAACCAATACAGCATTTCAGCTGCTCAGCTTGCACAGTAGTATAAACCAATACAGCATTTCAGCTGCTCAGCTTGCACAGTAGTATAAACCAATACAGCATTTCAGCTGCTCAGCTTGCACAGTAGTATAAACCAATACAGCATTTCAGCTGCTCAGCTTGCACAGTAGTATAAACCAATACAGCATTTCAGCTGCTCAGCTTGCACAGTAGTATAAACCAATACAGCATTTCAGCTGCTCAGCTTGCACAGTAGTATAAACCAATACAGCATTTCAGCTGCTCAGCTTGCACAGTAGTATAAACCAATACAGCATTTCAGCTGCTCAGCTTGCACAGTAGTATAAACCAATACAGCATTTCAGCTGCTCAGCTTGCACAGTAGTATAAACCAATACAGCATTTCAGCTGCTCAGCTTGCACAGTAGTATAAACCAATACAGCATTTCAGCTGCTCAGCTTGCACAGTAGTATAAACCAATACAGCATTTCAGCTGCTCAGCTTGCACAGTAGTATAAACCAATACAGCATTTCAGCTGCTCAGCTTGCACAGTAGTATAAACCAATACAGCATTTCAGCTGCTCAGCTTGCACAGTAGTATAAACCAATACAGCATTTCAGCTGCTCAGCTTGCACAGTAGTATAAACCAATACAGCATTTCAGCTGCTCAGCTTGCACAGTAGTATAAACCAATACAGCATTTCAGCTGCTCAGCTTGCACAGTAGTATAAACCAATACAGCATTTCAGCTGCTCAGCTTGCACAGTAGTATAAACCAATACAGCATTTCAGCTGCTCAGCTTGCACAGTAGTATAAACCAATACAGCATTTCAGCTGCTCAGCTTGCACAGTAGTATAAACCAATACAGCATTTCAGCTGCTCAGCTTGCACAGTAGTATAAACCAATACAGCATTTCAGCTGCTCAGCTTGCACAGTAGTATAAACCAATACAGCATTTCAGCTGCTCAGCTTGCACAGTAGTATAAACCAATACAGCTTTTCAGCTGCTCAGCTTGCACAGTAGTATAAACCAATACAGCTTTTCAGTCATGATGGATTTGATTGCCAGATCTACACAATGATACAAGGTGGGGTTGAGAGTGCAAATAAATAAATCCACAAATATCAAGGGAGGGAAAGTGAACTGATATTGCATTGAAAAAAAAGACTCCAAATTTTCCCATCAAAACAGAGAAAAAAGACATAAAAAGACATTCTTCCATCCATGACATGATGCAGGAAATTATCCAAATCCATGTGGGTGTTGATTCATGTCTGTAAGAAATTGAGTAACAGAAACCCCTTGTGCCATAAGTTGAAATATACATACTCATATACCCTGGAGAGGTGAGAGGGCAGAGAAGTTTGGTGTTTGTTTTTTTAATTGAGCAAGGGCTATGACAATATTAACCTGGCATGGCAAATACTCTTTGTGTGCATGTACGACTGTGTCTGAGCATGCATATATGGTGGTAGGTGGTGGTGGGTGGGTGGGTGGGTGAGTGGTGGGGTGGTGGTGGTGGTGGATGTGTGTGTGTGTGTGTGTGCGTGCGCGCACATGTGTGTGCATGTGTGTGAGTGTGCATGTTTGTAAGTGCACATGTGAATGGAGACATGAGACATGTGCAAGACACAAAAAGAGTCCTAAAAGCAACAGTACTTTTATGAGGTAGATGGAAGGAAGATATTTTTTAGGGGGAATTCAGGCCTCACTTTGCTAGCAGAAAATCTTTTCAAAACCCAGCAAGGGAAATCCACATGATATGCTTGGTGGCATGGCTAGGGCAGGAGATGAGCTGCATTCCTGAGGCACAGAGCTAAAGCCTGACAAGCAGGCGGCAGCATCGAGGTCACTTGTCACAGAGGGAAGCAGGAGGCAGCAGCAAGGTCACTTGTCACAGAGGGAAGCAGGCGGCAGCAGCGAAGTCACTTGTCACAGAGGGAAGCAGGCGGCAGCAGCGAGGTCACTTGTCACAGAGGGAAGCAGGCGGCAGCAGTGAGGTCACTTGTCACAGAGGGAAGCAGGCGGCAGCAGCGAGGTCACTTGTCACAGAGGGAAGCAGGCGGCAGCAGCGAGGTCACTTGTCACAGAGGGAAGCAGGCGGCAGCAGCGAGGTCACTCGTCACAGAGGGAAGCAGGCGGCAGCAGCGAGGTCAGTTGTCACAGAGGGAAGCAGGAGGCAGCAGCGAGGTCACTTGTCACAGAGGGAAGCAGGCGGCAGCAGCGAGGTCACTTGTCACAGAGGGAAGCAGGCGGCAGCAGCGAGGTCACTTGTCACAGAGGGAAGCAGGTGGCAACAGCAAGGTCACTTGTAGCAGAGGGAAGCAGGCGGCAGCAGCGAGGTCACTTGTCACAGAGGGAAGCAGGCGGCAACAGCGAGGTCACTTGTCACAGAGGAAAGCAGGCGGCAGCAGGCGCAGGAGGAGCTGTCCCGGGGCTGCAAGCATAGCCTGGGCCTGGTCCAGATCCAGCGAGATGGCACTCTGTCCATTGATCTCCACAATCTCATCACCCACACCCACCAGGCCACTGAACAATTTGGCAGGGTGTGTGTCTGCAAACCTGGAGATGTACAATCCTGCAAACAAACCAACAGCTGATCAATGTCAAAAAATCTTTCATCGGCACATTTGCATCATTGTGGCAGTAGATAACTTGTTATATTTTTAATCCAGTCATGGTATCCTTTTTCCAATCAAAAGAACTACACAGGGTCAGCATGAGGCATGGCATGCATTGCTAAGCTCATCACAAGGCTTTTGATGTCCATTTTCTGTTACAAGTTTATGTTTATGTCATAAATCTATTTGACAAGGAGAGAACATCTTGGATTTCATTAATCCTTTCCCTGTGGAAACTGTACTAATATATTCCTTATCTTTTGTGAGCAGTACCCTATTTAAATACAATGTATGCATAACTTGTACCCCCAAAATTTAAGTGTGCTGCGAAAACTAGCTAAATGAAAGATTACAGAGAGTGAAAGCATAGGGTTTTGTGCTCATAAGCTGCCAGCATTCTTTTAAAGATGTATGCACTTAACATCCAAACCTTCAGCCAATTCAGCCACAACTAAAGCACCTTGGACTGCTGCATCTAGGTCTCATGGTCTTTGTAATCAGTGTTAACAATGAATGACATTCCTTTTTATCTCTTGAATCATTACAATTGGGAATCATGGGGCAAACAATGTCTTGAATAAGGCAAATGATCAATCTGTATTCCATCTGCATATTTGAATATCAGTTGTCACCTACTTATCCATGTGTGTGTTTGTCCATGCATGTGCATACATATACTGGAGCAGCCCCTGAAAGCTCCTTGACCACTGGTTCCAGCTTGACCACCAGGTCCAGTGGCAGCAGCCATATGGAGTATTCATGTGGACATGAATGCTTCTAGCTGTCTGCCCCAATGTCAACCAGTAGCTGTCAAGAAATGAATGGCTGCCTTCATAAAGTGGTGAAGTTAAAAGTATTCAAGTTGAAGTCATTCACAGAGACTCACTTGACGTGTATACACAGAGTCTGTCCTCACCATCAGAGTTACGGGAGATGTAGAGGCCAAGTGGTCCGGACTCGGGTCTGAAGAGCTCCACCATCTGACTGCCATCATGGAAGACCTCCATCACTCGGCCCAGGCTCCGCAGTGCAGTGGGGGCCTCTATGGCAGACGTGGCCACACCCACTCCACCGCGTCCCCGCCTCCACCTGCTCTTGGAGTCCTTCCTGCAGAGGAAATTGAATCCACATTATTTCAGTTTCTACGCTTTTTGCCAGGTTAGTTCATACTACAGTAGTCCCTGTGACGAGCAGACACCCTTGGGGGAGTCCAAAGGTGTCCCTACATGACAGGTGTCCCCTCATCATAGGGATCTGATGATCATGATAGTACATGTCATTGAACTGATTGACTTGATACATGATATGCATAAGGACAACAAGAAGAGCCACCAATCAACCTGTTTGACTTGTTAACCCTCAATATTTGTTAAGGTGCCCATGTGTTAAGTTATTAAAATTCTGTGAAGTCTGGAGGGAGAGGGTGCCACATTCATTACTCATCAACTGAGGTCCAGCTACATGTAAAGGAATGGGCAGGATGGGTCCATTCTAGAATGTCCCTTTGAGATCATATCACTAGTTTTGGATGCTAATTAGCTCTCAGAGGATGGGAAACTGAAGCATTTGTCTCCAGACAGTTGTAGAGCAAATCAGATCCAAAAGTTAGAATCATAGCAATCTACTTTGACCATGTGAACACGAAGGGGTTAAAGGTTGAAGAACTTTTCCCCCCGAGATTGTTTACAAGCACACAATTTTGTTTACTTTTCTCACAGTAAACATAAAACCACAACCCAGTGCTTGAGGAGAGCTAGGGGTGGGTTGGAGGTCAGGATAGGCATAATTAATGTGTGTGTGTGTGTGTGTGTGTGTGTGTGTGTATGCATGTGTGGGTGCGTGCATGTGTGTATGTGTGATCAGTGTTTGTGTGTGAGTGTGTGTGTGTGTGTGTGTGTGCACCAGTGAGGGAGAAGAAGTGGGGTTGTGGAGAGAGACACCTACGCCATTGACCTACAGTGGAACCCCTCTTTTACAACTGTACAAAATCTCAGGAAAATCGGTCTCAAAAGAGGGGTGTGTGTGTGAGTGAGTATGTGTGTGTGTGTGTGTGTGTGTGTGTGTGTGTGTGTGTGTGTGTGTGTGTGTTAAAAGAGGGGGTAATGTGAATTGCATACATAACTGAACATTTTATGTAGGACAGTGAAAAAACCGGGCACAAAAGCCAAAATGCTTTAGATTCACATACAAGATGAATCTATTATATGTGACTGCTTCAATCATTCAGTTATCATGTTGACGTTTACATGCAACTCATTTCTCTCTCTCTATCTCTCTCTCTCTCTCTCTCTCTTCCTATTTACAGGCTTCAACAATATCGGGAGATATCAGATAAGTCTGTCATCTCTTTCTAGAGGAGTAATTATCCACCCCACCCCACTTCCTGGATCACAGTGTCAGATACTGTTCTTTCTCTTTGTCTTCTTGTGCCCCCCTGGAACCCCCTCGCTGGCTCCTTCTCCCAGTCATGGCGTTTGCCAACCCCCCCCCCCCCCCCCCCCCTTGCGCTCTCCCATTGATTATGTCTGCCTACTCTCGCACCCACCCACCCCCTCTATTCCCCCCCCCCCCCTTCCCTTCACTCCCCCCCCCCCCCTCATTATGTCTGCCGCAAAGATTGCATTGGTATTCTGCCGATGTGTCTGTCTTTAGGAGTCAGACAAATAAACTTTTGTTGCTGCTGCGTCCGCTCCTCACATGGAGATCTCGAGGACAGGGAAATGTTTGGCAAAACACTGTCCGCCTCTGCGTTTTGCAGGTGTCCGCTGGCCACGGGTTATTTTGATAATAAAACCAATCTGTGCCAAGAGGCGGTGTCCGCTCATTGGGGGTCCGCTCGTCACAGGGACTACTGTATATCTAACTTTATTTTACCCTCTATTCAATTTTATTTTATGTGAGGACCTTCCAGGATAGGCAGGATGGATAGAAGAGCAAAACAAAACTGCACGAGACAGCAACTACATGGAGGGACAAACTGTCTCAAAACCAGCCTCCTACCACAAGCCATAATTCTTTCCTCCACACAATAAACTTACTCTTCCACTGAAAGCACAGGCTGGCTTTGTCAATGAAACACCATACTTTTCCAGGATGAAACACAAGCAGTACACCCTTGCAAAAACCACAGACTTGTCACCATTTTTTTCTCCATTTCCTTTTCATGCCTTTCCCACCATTTAGAATTATCTTTAACTCATTGCTTACGCAGCTCAACCACGTGGTTGCGATGACGCCAACACCCTTTGGCTACGCAGCTCAACTACGTGTTGCGGTCGCCGTAATGAATTTTTCCTATCTCCGTGGCTGTTTCAAGGGAAGTAAATCGTACAGCTCTTTATTCTCTATCCAATGTGTGTTCGCTGGAGTTACCTTTTCTTTAGTATAGTCCCCGTGAGAAAGCTAGATGTAGTAGAAGCTACGCTCACCCTACGTCTTGTTTACGCGCTTGTCGACATGGCGTCACGTTGTCGAAGGTGATCGAGCAGTGATGAAAATGACGAAGTATTAGAAGTGTGGATGGAAGAAGGGTCTGATATTGAAGATCTAGGTGGATATTGGACTTCTGAAGAAGATCTTTATGATTCTGATGCGGAAATAGTCCCAGTCAACGAGAATGAAGCGGTGGCTGACAGCGAAGATGAATCGATTTCGTGGCTGAAAGCGAAGACGAATTGACTTCGTCGCCGTCGACGTCAGAAAGAGAGGAAGAGATAGAAACGGTTTTTACAGCAGACACAGACATCGATTCGTATGCAGAGGATGCCGAAAACCTTCTCTACTCCTCCAATGAACTGTACCACACAAAAGAGGACTATGCCGAGTAGGGCGCCTTCTTTCTCTCAGGTCATTTGAGACTTTTCTTCTATTCAGACAGAGACAGATTGCAGTGAGTAAGTGTATATTTTCTGATTTCACCTCTCTGACTTGCTAAAAAAAATCTTTTTCAAGCATTTTTTAATCCTGTAGTCAATCATTCATCAATATAGTTTGATGTGGAAATACTGATTTCAGAACTGTTGTGCAAAATCTATCTCTTGACTATTAGTACAATACATTAGGTGTAAAAAAAGAGAAAATCAAAATTGCATGTACCTGGTGTTAAAAAAAAAATTCCCAATTTTCTTACTGCATATCGTAACTATCCAGCACTTCAGCTAGAAAGTGCAAAAGATTTTTTTTCTTGTGGTACCAAATATTAAACAGTTATTCAAAATTTGGACTTTGTACGATTTTTTGAAAACTAAAAAAAACACTGCGTACAGAGGTAAATTTCCTAATGCTATCCCTGCGTAAGCAATGAGTTAAATCTAGAAACATACATGACTCCACATGAGAAAACATTTTTCTTTCTTCCAATAGTATATCCATTTCTTCACATTGAATCAATGTCCTTAGCATGAATTTGAGCTAGAAAACATCTTAATTGCATTATTGCAGAAAGGAGTGTGACTAAATAACAACATAATGCGCACTATATGACATCAGCAACATTGTTTACAATAGCACCGGGTCCTACCAGCCATTGCAGAAAAGTTGTGCAATTAAAAGTTTTTTCTCCCAAAAAAGTTTCAGGGAATTATTCTGAATAAAGTTAATGTGTGATCCAATAGTGCAATGCTTTCTGAATGTTTTGGTACCCAAACCATTGTCGGAAAAATTCTAACGATGGGTTTACATGCATTTGTCTTTGATAGGTGTGTGCCTAATTATTATGCAACTGTCTAGAAATTTGTATCTTTTACCACTCATACATACTTACTTTCATTGTAAAAGTTCCAGAGCATTATCATGTGTGAACAGTTCAATGGTTGCTGAGTGTTTTGGTACCAAAACCGTTGTTGAGAACATCAGAATGTGTAGATGTGATCATGGTTGTGAAGTTCATGAATGTCAAAACCCTTTTATCCGAAAGTTGATACACATCACAAAAAGAAAAGCCATCATAGATAGAAACAAGCTCTCTGTTGTGAAATGTTCACAAAATGTTGTTGTATTGTAATCAGTAATGTCAATATCTCAGTTTAATTTTTTTTTGGCGTTAAGCTTTATTTTTTCATGCAGCATTACATATGCTATGATTTACTTTGTCCAATCACCAAACTTATCTCCCTTCCATAAAAACACAAGTATTATTTTCAAGACCTGACTTTGCTTTGTCAGAATATGAAAGCTATTTTCCTTGTATAAATAAAATATTTCTCCATGTCTCAATACAGTAAGATCTTCACAGAGAAACCAAGACTTCCTTTCAAATTACAGAAAGATTTTCACAGAAAAACCAAACGCATACTTTACTTTCAAAATACAGTAAGATTTTCACAGAGAAACCATATGCATGACTTACTTTCAAAATACAGTAAGATTTTCACACAAAAATCAAATCTTACTTTCAAAATACAGTAAGATCTTCACAGAGAAACCAAGACTCACTCTCAAAATACAGAAAGATCTTCACAGAGAAACCAAGATATACTTTCAAATTACAGTAATATTTTCCACCATGAAACCAAGATTTATTTTCAAAACACACAAAGATTTTCACAGAGAAACCAAGACTTTCTTTCAAAATACAGAAAGATCTTCACAGAGAAACCAAATTCATCTTTACTGTCAAAATACCGAAAGATTTTAACAGAAAAACCAAGACTTACTTTCAAAATACCAAAAGATTTTCACAGAAAAACCAAGACTTACTTTCAAAATACATAAATATTATCACAGAGAAACCAAGACTTACTTTCCTTTGGTGTTTTTAGCAGCTTCCAAACAATCTTCATTGTCACGGCTCTTGCCTCTCTTTGAAAAGAATCCGGCCAGAGACTTTAGGGACGGCGCCTTTCTGACCTTCTCGCTCTCACTTGCCCCTTTCCACCTCTTTCCACGCTTTGACTTCTTCTTCTCCTCCTTTCCCTCCATCATTCCATCCCCCTGTGATGCCGTGTCCAGCCCTCTCTCCATGCTGACAGCCTTTCGAAGGGAACGCAGCTTGCTCCTGGCACTGTCCTTCAGATTGTCAAACAGGGAAGAGCGTGACCCACTCAGATCAGTCAACTGATCCTGAGACCTGGTAAAAGAAGACAAAGGGAAAAATAGTGTGTGTGTGTGTGTGTGTGTGTGTGTGTTACTGCTAGTGTGTGCGTGCGTGCTTGCATGTGTGCTTGAGAGAGAGAGAGAGAGAGAGAGAGAGAGAGAGAGAGAGAGAGAGAGAGAGAGAGAGAGAGAGAGAGAGAAAGAGAGAGAGAGAGAGTGGCGAGATCACCCCCTTCCCCCTTTGAATTAAGTTATTTACTTATTATGGCTCCGCCGGCCGTAGATGATAGCAAAATATCATGGCTCTGCCAGCCGTAGATTCATAGACTGTTCTATGCCCGCCAGCGGGAAAGTTTTCCATTGGATGGATGGAGAATGCTATTGAAGACTTGACGAGGGGAGAGGTCTTGTCCCTCCAACTTTACTGGAGGTCCTACAGAATTTATCTGTCTGTCTGTGTGTATGTCAGTCCCGACTTAACGGCTGATTTCTCAAAAACTACTGGACGGATTTCCTTGACATTTTGCACACTTACTGGAAGTTAGGTCCGATTGAATGTATCAAATTTTCTGAATCGAGGTTTGAAAAGAAAGTGATTTTTTAAGGTCGTAAGCTCGAAAACACCCCTCTAAATGTCAATTGACAGAATGGCGAAATGCAAAATGTGTGATGTGATCATTTGACGTCGAATAACGTGACGTAATTTTATCTGTATGTCTTTCTGTCAGTCCCGACTTAACGGATGATATCTCAAAAACTGCTGGACGGATTTCCTTGACATTTTGCACACTTACTGGAAGTTAGGTCCGATTGAATGTATCAAATTTCAGAATCGAGGTTCGAAAAGAAAGTGATTTTTTTAAGGTCATAAACTTGAAACCCCCCCCCCCTCAAATGTCAGTTGACGGAATGGCGAAATGCGTGGCCTAATGGCAGTGAATCGATATTAAACTTGGCAGAAATAGACCTTGTGTAAGACCACTCAAATTTCATATACTATCATCCATTTTTCTACAATTTACAGTGCAAAATACGAACCATGGCGGTTTATGGAAAAGAACGTTATAAATGCTTTACAAACACTCAGTCATACCAGTTCTCCAATGGCACATTTGGTAGAGCGTTGGACTCGGTCATGCGTGACCAGGTTCGATTCTGCGCTGAAACTTTTTTTCTCTCTCTTTTTTTCGAGAGGTTGTGGGTTCGAACCCAACCTGGTTTTTTGTGTTTTTGTCTGTGTGTGTTTTCCCCCCTCTTTTCTCGAGAGGTTGCGGGTTCGAACCCAATATTTATATATATATATATTTTAATGCCAAAACCTGGAGGTTCAGCGCCAGCGGTTATGATCTTATATGAGGGTCCAGAGATTGGCTGGAAAATGATGGAGTTCACTCGCTTCCATGCAGAAACTATAAATGTGCCTACTACCCAGTGCCCACGCTGGCGAAAACAACATCAAGACCTAACGCCGCCTCAAGGATTACGTCACTCTTCGCACCAGAAGTTGCGTCATTCCTCGTCACTCGAGAAGATGGTAGCGTCACTCTTCGCGCCAAGATATTACGTCATCCTTCCTCCCTGCACTCCACGTTGAGAGGAGATACCACGCTTGCAACGCCTGTGTCCGTCTCCAAGTGAAGACAAGCTTGCAACGCCAAAGTCATCTCCTGGTGAAGACGCGCGAAGCCGTCCACACAGAACGAATACTGACGATTGAGAGAAAAGGCAGAAGCCTCTTTGAAAGAAAACAAATTGGTTTGCTATGGTTGTGCTTGTGATCGAATACAATTGTTTCCCCTTCCCCCCTTTTCTTCCCTCCGGTGCATCAAGAACCACTGCGACAAAGATTCCAGAGGGTGAGGGACCCTCGTGTCGACTGAGCAGTTGAACCACGTTTGACACGCAGCTCATTCAGTGAGCAGCAGCTGAGACAAGAGTGAAGGACTGTCAGATAAGTTACCTTTTATCGGCTGGCGGGCCATTCATTCTCTTATATGATTATGATTGATTATGAGTATTGTTGTTTCTGCTTGATTTATCCCTCGCGTTAACGTTGATTCATTCCTGCCATTGGAGAACTGGTATGACTGAGTGTTTGTAAAGCATTTATAACGTTCTTTTCCGTAAACCGCCTTGGTTTGTATTTTGCACTGTAAATTGTAGAAAAATGGATGATAGTATATGAAACTTGACAAGGTAATTGACAAGGTAATTAAAACCTTTTGACAATTTGACCTATGACCTCACCGTCTTTTCGTCTCGTGTTTGTCTTTGATGGAATGACTGTGTGAGAGAGTGTCACAAGTGGATTGGATCATAGTGAATTCCCCTAGACCTTTGACTTTTCGGTAAAATGAGCTGGTCCGGCTAGCGACAGAGAGAGAGAGAGAGAGAGAGAGAGAGAGAGAGAGAGAGAGAGAGAGAGAGAGAGAGAGGGAGGGAGAGAGAGGGAGGGAGAGAGGGAGAGAGAGAGAGAGAGAGAGAGAGAGAGAGAGAGAGAGAGAGAGAGAGAGAGAGAGAGAGAGAGAGAGAGAGTGTACATATAATCACGTGCATTCGAGTGTGTGTGAGAGTCTGTGTGCGCATGTTTGTGCATTTGTGTTTGTGTGTGTGTGTGTGGACAGACGGACGGAAGTACAGACGGACAGATGGACAGAAGGATGGACGGACTGATGGATGGATGGATGGATAGATGGAAGGACAGACGGATGGACAGACAAACAAAAAGGCAGACAAACAAAATGGCAGACAAACAAAAAGACAGACAAAAAGACAGAAAGACAGACAGATGGAAGGACAGATGAGATGATGATGGACAAACAAACAGACATGCATACAGACATGTGACCATCCAAGTGGAAGGGAGGCTGAAGTCCTAAATTGGACTTTTTCCTTTTTTGCATAATTGTAAAAATCAAAACATATCTAATTACCATGAAACATAGAGAAGAAAAAGATTATCTAATATAATTTTTAGAACACATTTTAAAACATTTATTATCTCTCTACCATTATTTGCCTCTAAAAGTTGCTGTTTTGCTGCTGACATTACTGCCACTGTACCCTATTAGTTGTGACCTACGCTGTGAGGACATGACTTAGGCAAGATTGCTAGTTGTGGCATATAGGCTGTGAGGACATGACTTAGGCAAGATTGCTAGTTGTGGCATATAGGCTGTGAGGACATGACTGGGCCAAGACTGCTAGTTGTGGCATATGCTGTGAGGTGGTGACTGGGCCAAGACTGCCAGTTGTGGCATATATGCTGTGAGGTGGTGACTGGGCCAAGACTGCCAGTTGTGGCATATATGCTGTGAAGTGGTGACTGGGCCAAGACTGCCAGTTGTGGCATATATGCTGTGAGGTGGTGACTGGGCCAAGACTGCTAGTTGTGGCATATGCTGTGAATTGGTGACTGGGCCAAGACTGCCAGTTGTGGCATATATGCTGTGAGGTGGTGACTGGGCCAAGACTGCCAGTTGTGGCATATATGCTGTGAAGTGGTGACTGGGCCAAGACTGCCAGTTGTGGCATATATGCTGTGAGGTGGTGACTGGACCAAGACTGCCAGTTGTGGCATATATTTTGAGGTGGTGACTGGGCCAAGACTGCCAGTTGTGGCATATGCTGTGAGGTGGTGACTGGGCCAAGACTGCTAGTTGTGGCATATATGCTGTGAGGTGGTGACTGGGCCAAGACTGCTAGTTGTGGCATATGCTGTGAGGTGGTGACTGGGCCAAGACTGCTAGTTGTGGCATATGCTGTGAGGACATGCCATGACTGGGCCAAGACTGCTAGTTGTGGCATATATGCTGTGAGGTGGTGACTGGGCCAAGACTGCTAGTTGTGCTGAAATGGTCGTTGTCAACAACATTCGGGGACAGAGTACTCGGTCTTTGAAATCTCGGCATTTGAACGAGAACGAGACTGCCAACAACCGGCAGTTTACCTATAAAAATGGCGGTCGACGTTCGAATGGGACAAGATTTGTTGAACTATTTGAATACAGTGCCGGCCTACAGGGAGGCATGCATGGTCTGTAAAGGATGCATAAAGGACACGCATGTTACAGTGCTGGTAGGGGAGAATGGGTTTCTCTCGGACACTTTTACTCTAATCGCCAATCGGCCGCAGCGGGTATGTCACGTGACTGTAAGGACGAGATTTCAAAGACCGAGTACTCTGTCCCCGGGGACAGAGTACTCCGAGTACTCTGTCCCCGAATGTTGTTGACAACGACCATTTCAGCGCTAGTTGTGGCATATGCTGTGAGGTGGTGACTGGGCCAAGACTGCTAGTTGTGGCATATGCTGTGAGGTGGTGACTGGGCCAAGACTGTTAGTTGTGGCATATGCTGTGAGGACATGACTGGGCCAAGACTGCTAGTTGTGGCATATGCTGTGAGGTGGTGACTGGGCCAAGACTGCTAGTTGTGACAACAGCTGTGAGGACATGACTGGGCCAAGACTGCTAGTTGTGGCATATATGCTGTGAGGTGGTGACTGGGCCAAAACTACCCGTTGTGGCATATGCTGTGAGGTGGTGACTGGGCCAAGACTGCTAGTTGTGGCATATATGCTGTGAGGTGGTGACTGGGCCAAGACTGCTAGTTGTGACAACAGCTGTGAGGACAGGACTGGGCCAAGACTGCTAGTTGTGGCATATATGCTGTGAGGTGGTGACTGGGCCAAAACTACCCCTTGTGGCATATGCTGTGAGGTGGTGACTGGGCCAAGACTGCCAGTTGTGGCATATATGCTGTGAGGTGGTGACTGGGCCAAGACTGCTAGTTGTGGCATATGCTGTGAGGTGGTGACTGGGCCAAGACTGCCAGTTGTGGCATATATGCTGTGAGGTGGTGACTGGGCCAAGACTGCCAGTTGTGGCATATATGCTGTGAGGTGGTGACTGGGCCAAGACTGCTAGTTGTGGCACATGCTGTGAGGACATGCCATGACTGGGACAAGACTGCTAGTTGTGGCATATGCTGTGAGGTGGTGACTGGGACAAGACTGCTAGTTGTGGCATATATGCTGTGAGGTGGTGACAGGGCCAAGACTGCTAGTTGTGGCACATGCTGTGAGGTGGTGACTGGGCCAAGACTGCTAGTTGTGGCATATATGCTGTAAGGTGGTGACTGGGCCAAGACTGCCAGTTGTGGCATATATGCTGTGAGGTGGTGACTGGGCCAAGACTGCTAGTTGTGGCATATATGCTGTGAGGTGGTGACTGGGCCAAGACTGCTAGTTGTGACAACAGCTGTGAGGACATGACTGGGCCAAGACTGCTAGTTGTGGCATATATGCTGTGAGGTGGTGACTGGGCCAAAACTACCCGTTGTGGCATATGCTGTGAGGTGGTGACTGGGCCAAGACTGCTAGTTGTGGCATATATGCTGTGAGGTGGTGACTGGGCCAAGACTGCTAGTTGTGACAACAGCTGTGAGGACAGGACTGGGCCAAGACTGCTAGTTGTGGCATATATGCTGTGAGGTGGTGACTGGGCCAAAACTACCCGTTGTGGCATATGCTGTGAGGTGGTGACTGGGCCAAGACTGCCAGTTGTGGCATATATGCTGTGAGGTGGTGACTGGGCCAAGACTGCTAGTTGTGGCATATGCTGTGAGGTGGTGACTGGGCCAAGACTGCCAGTTGTGGCATATATGCTGTGAGGTGGTGACTGGGCCAAGACTGCCAGTTGTGGCATATATGCTGTGAGGTGGTGACTGGGCCAAGACTGCTAGTTGTGGCACATGCTGTGAGGACATGCCATGACTGGGACAAGACTGCTAGTTGTGGCATATGCTGTGAGGTGGTGACTGGGACAAGACTGCTAGTTGTGGCATATATGCTGTGAGGTGGTGACAGGGCCAAGACTGTTAGTTGTGGCACATGCTGTGAGGTGGTGACTGGGCCAAGACTGCTAGTTGTGGCATATATGCTGTAAGGTGGTGACTGGGCCAAGACTGCTAGTTGTGGCATATATGCTGTGAGGTGGTGACTGGGCCAAGACTGCTAGTTGTGGCATATATGCTGTGAGGTGGTGACTGGACCAAGACTGCTAGTTGTGGCATATGCTGTGAGGTGGTGACTGGGCCAAGACTGCTAGTTGTGGAATATATGCTGTGAGGTGGTGACTGGACCAAGACTGCTAGTTGTGGCATATGCTGTGAGGTGGTGACTGGGCCAAGACTGCTAGTTGTGGCATATATGCTGTGAGGTGGTGACTGGGCCAAGACTGCTAGTTGTGGCATATATGCTGTGAGGTGGTGACTGGGCCAAGACTGCTAGTTGTGGCATATGCTGTGAGGTGGTGATTGGACCAAGACTGTTAGTTGTGGAATATATGCTGTGAGGACATGACTGGGCCAAGACTGCCAGTTGTGGCATATGCTGTGAGGTGGTGACTGGGCCAAGATTGCTAGTTGTGGCATATATGCTGTGAGGTGGTGACTGGGCCAAGACTGTTAGTTGTGGCATATATGCTGTGAGGACATGACTGGGCCAAGACTGCCAGTTGTGGCATATGCTGTGAGGTGGTGACTGGGCCAAGACTGCCAGTTGTGGCATATGCTGTGAGGTGGTGACTGGGCCAAGACTGCTAGTTGTGGCATATGCTGTGAGGTGGTGACTGGGCCAAGACTGTTAGTTGTGGCATATATGCTGTGAGGACATGACTGGGCCAAGACTGCCAGTTGTGGCATATGCTGTGAGGTGGTGACTGGGCCAAGACTGCCAGTTGTGGCATATGCTGTGAGGTGGTGACTGGGCCAAGATTGCTAGTTGTGACAACAGCTGTGAGGACAGGACTGGGCCAAGACTGCTGGTTGTGGCATATGCTGTGAGGTGGTGACTGGACCAAGACTGTTAGTTGTGGAATATATGCTGTGAGGACATGACTGGGCCAAGACTGCCAGTTGTGGCATATGCTGTGAGGTGGTGACTGGGCCAAGATTGCTAGTTGTGACAACAGCTGTGAGGACAGGACTGGGCCAAGACTGCTAGTTGTATCACATGCTGTGAGGACAGGACTGGGCCAAGATTGCTAGTTGTGACAACAGCTGTGAGGACAGGACTGGGCCAAGACTGCTAGTTGTGACACAGCTGTGAGGTGGTGACTTGGCCAAGACTGCTATTTGTGACGTATTCTGCTATGTATGCAGTGGGAAGGTAATGAAATGCTCTCTAAAAATTACAAAAAAATCAGCATTAACATTTTCTTAAAAGAATGATATGGATTTATTCTTTGTTTCACTTAGAGTATTTCTGGTATTGTGTTTGCTGAATTTTGATGGAAAGATAGAAGGGCATGTGCAAAAGAAAAGGGTAGGCGTCTTTTCCTTGAAATACAGCTTTTTTGGGGGTACCACTGACAGATCAAACAGTCCCAGTTGAGACACCAGGGTAAGGGTTAATTGTTTGCAAATATATTTAGAGTTTACATACTTTAACAGATTGCACAATAAAGTAGAGATGCCAAACTTTCAGAAAAAATCAAAATGTTAGATGTAATAGATCTTTACCAATTTTGGCTAAATACTTATAACTGCTTGTTGTGACTTGAGTCTTTTTTCCTCTAGGACACTCAAATAAGGACACACACACACACACACACACACACACACACACACACACACACACACACACACACACACACACAGTCTGCTACTGCTGTGCAGGGCAGAAAATCACACCTCTTGTACTGACGCACTGGTAGAGGTGGCCCCTCGGCCTCAGTGGTGATGTCAGAGTTGGCACTGTCTGCTGTTGGAGGAGTAGTGGGCTGGCTGGAGTTGCCTCCCCTGGAACTCTTCCTGCTAAGGTCCACAGCTGCGTAGAGGCTCTCCTCCATCTCCACAGCAGTCCCAGCTTCTGCAGCCAAGAAAGACGGCACATGCATGGGAAAAACGCTCATGTACTCCTCCATGTCAAAATGGATATGCATAGTTTACAATGGCAACTTACACAGCTGAGGAATGACTATCAAGTCTACAGTGGCAACTCATAGAGTAAAGGATACTACTGCATGTCTACTATCTCAATAGGAATTATGTTTCAACTCTTAGAAGGTAAACAAGCAAATGGTGCACAGAAGAGAGGAACAATATGTTAACAGTCATAAATAAACATGTAATATTTCCCCTTTCCTGCCAAATGTATCCTCCCATCCTGAAAGAGCCCCAGACAATGCATTCTTGGTTTACATATCCACTTACCCAAAGGGTTGGTGTCATGGGGCTGCTTGGCTGTGGATGCCATTGGAAGGTCTTTGGGTGCCTCCCATGCATCTCCAGCTTCAGAACCAGAGCAAGCCCCTTCTTTGTGGACCTCAGCAATGGTAGCATAGGGAGAAGAAGCCCCAAACTTCTCTGCTTGGCCTTGACCAGGTGAAGTTTGGCCTGCTTGACCTGACTTCCCAGAAGCTTTGGGCCTGTCTCTCCTTCCTGGAGGAGGTTTCTCTTTCAGAACCTCATAGTTGTTGTCTGTTGCAGGCTCCTTCTTAGCTTTCACAGTGGCATAATCTGGTTCATTCACAAGATCTGGGGAAATGGTTTTGTCAAATGAGTCATCCGATGAATTTTGCTTTGAAGATGCGTAGCTCACAACTTGTTCTTTCTCCTCTTCCACATCCTTTTCTTTAAGGTCTGCATACTCCTGAGATGCTGTTCTATTCTTCATGATAACATCAATTCCTAAACCCTCCCCTTTCTTCTCTCCATGGGTAGTTTTCACTATCTGTCCCCGAACAGGCTTTGGTTTGACAACAGCATACTCTCCTTTGTCAATTGTTGCAGTGCGAACAACTTCCCTGCTCCTTACACAGCCTTGCTCCTCCACCTTTTCTACAGACCTTTCTACAACAGAGTTGGGAACACCCTCACATTCTGAACTGCTTTCTGGAAAATGGTTTTGCAGTGAGCCACAGCCTGAGGTTTCTTCTTCCACATCTCTGTCCATAGCAGCTTGCCCCAGCTTGGCATGGGCACATGGTGTGTATTCATTAACCTCAGCAACTCTATTCTCATTTGTAATAGCAGTGGTTCCAACAGCCTCCACAGAGCCCATCATCTCCTTCATACTTGAAAGTTTGGTTTGTTCCTTCACACATCCTTGTGATCCCACCCAGGTATTCCCAGGCTGAATAGCAGCATATCCAGACATGTTTTCCTCCTCCTCACTGATGTCCGAGATCTGCTCCAGAGTGGCCACTCCAGTCTCATCAGACACAGAGGAAAGGTGGTCAAAGTCTGGGTGACTATCGTGCAGAGAGTCCATGGAGAGGGGAGACACATGTCCCATGTCTGAGGTGTCCCCAGTACTGGACGCCAGGGAGCGAGGCGTGTTTGCCCCTGTGTCAGCACTGCATGTCCCAGTAGCACCTGCACTGTTGGCCTTGCCAGTGTGGACTTTCTTCTGATCATTTTCCTTTTTGAGGCCGAACTCTTCAGACTGGCTAGAAAACACTGAGATTAAGGTATCTGATTGGCTGGATTCTGGAGGAGAGGGAATGATGATTGGTGTAGCTCGGAATCGAACCCTGGAGTCATAAGCCATTAATTCCTCCACACTCTGTCCTTCCTGCTCCTCAAAATCACTGACTGACTGCTCACAAGGAGTGCAGCTCAGCGGTAGGCTGGAAGCTGCTTTCTGCAGGGAGGGTCTGGTATGTTTGCCCTCATTATCTTTGAACTGAACGTCCCTCTGAATGGGTTTTCTGTCATTGGGGTATTCATCTTGCATATTGTCTTCTTTCTGCTCATTCTCCACATTTCCAATCTCTACCACTGTCAGGTTGAGAGCTGGCTTGACAGGAGAGGAGGGGTACTTCACAGTAGCCCCCTCACTTCTAACAGGGGAGGGGGCTGGCTTTGAGGGAGCAGTGGGGGAGGAGGATGACAGCAGATTGGGAAGAGAATTTGGGCGCTGAATGAGGGGGGGCAGTCTACCCATCATGGCTGCCTCCTCCAAGCCCACATGGTACTGCCTGTGCTTGCTGTTAAACAGCTTGGGGAAGAAACCTTTCTTGGTAGACTTCCTGACCTGCCCAACAGACTCGCTGAAGACATTCAGATCTGCTGATGGTGGTTCCTGCGGACCTGAATCAGAGTCAACAGTCTGCTGTGGTATATCAACAATTTTGATTTTCCCCCTAGTGCGATGCTTCAGCTTAATGTCAAAAGCAATCTCCATGCATGTTGGAGGTGGCAGTGGCTCTGGACTGAAAGCTTTGGCAGAAGCTTCTCTGACAGGATTGTCTTTCTTGGGGCTGACATGGTCTGGCTGGCTGCTGGAAGACCTCAATGAGGGGAAGTCATTAGAAAGGGGGGAGACAGGGAGTGGGAGTGCTGATGGCTGGGGAGATGGCAACTCTGACACTGCAATTGCATTTTGGTCAAAAGTATTTCTTACATCTTCACTTTCTCTGAACGATGCCATCTTTTCTTCCACCTTATCCTCTTGTGATTCTGAAATGCCAGCCCCACAGTTTCCACTTGCTGAGGCAGGCCTTTCTTTGTACTTCTCTGTATCACTTCCGTGTCCTTCTGCATCTGACCTCATCAGCTGTCCAAACAAGTTCTGCACAGGAGCCACATCAAGAGGCTTGCTCTGCTCCTGACCTTGTCTTGACCTCCTGAACAGTGCAGATGCCCTGAGGGTGTCAGGTGACCCCTTTGTGCTGGATGAGACAGGGGACAGGTGATGGAGGGGAACCCAAGGAGTTTGGAAGTCAGAGGAAGCCAAGGAAAAAGGATCTGGGGTGTGGGCCACTCTTGCCTGAAGAGACAAGGAAACAGAAGATGGGGCTGGTGACTCACGCTGACCAATAGGGGCACTTCCTGTAAATAGATAAAGGCCTGGTTATCAGCAGGTCATGACATTATCCTACAAAGAACAAAATCAAATATGCATAGTGCTCCAAAGGCCAAATGCCATTAATTTCAAATGCACTGCCAGGAGTAAAAGTGGATACCTGTGAGGGCACTATGGTACACTGTAGCACAATTTATCCTTGATGTGGATATGAGCTAATGCTTGCTCTCTCTCTCTCTCTCTCTCTCTCTCTCTCTCTCTCTCTCTCTCTCTCTCTCTCTCTCTCTCTCTCTCTCTCTCTCTCTCTCTCTCTCTCTCTCTCTCTCTCTCTCTCTCTCTCTCTCTCTCTCTGTTTTTTCCATCAACTTATCTTCTGTAATAAATTGCTTCTTACCTGGCCTGTGAAAGTAAAATTGTTGATGGGGTCTTGCCGACTTCTGCTTTGAATCATCCAACAACTTTTCCAACTGTTTTTCTTCTTCACTGATTTCTGGCAACCCCAGCCGTGGATCTGTGTCATCTTCATCCTCCTCACCCCCTGGATGCCCCCCCAATTGGCCCTTGAGGTGGGCAAGGGAGAGGGCTCCCTGTGGAGGGGCGTGGTCAAGGGAGCCAGCACGAGAGAAGATTTCCTCCAGATCACTGTGGAGACAAGAGCAGGTGGAGTTCACAGCTGACACACCACACCTTTGTGGTAGACAAGAGCAGGTGGAGTTCACAGCTGACACACCACAGCTTTGTGGTAGACAAGAGCAGGTGGAGTTCACAGCTGACACACCACAGCTTTGTGGCAGACAAGAGCAGGTGGAGTTCACAGCTGACACACCACAGCTTTGTGGTAGACAAGAGCAGGTGGAGTTCACAGCTGACACACCACAGCTTTGTGGCAGACAAGAGCAGGTGGAGTTCACAGCTGACACACCATAGCTTTGTGGCAGACAAGAGCAGGTGGAGTTCACAGCTGACACACCACAGCTTTGTAGCAGACAAGAGCAGGTGGAGTTCACAGCTGACACACCACACCTTTGTGGTAGACAAGAGCAGGTGGAGTTCACAGCTGACACACCACAGCTTTGTGGTAGACAAGAGCAGGTGGAGTTCACAGCTGACACACCACAGCTTTGTGGCAGACAAGAGCAGGTGGAGTTCACAGCTGACACACCACAGCTTTGTGGTAGACAAGAGCAGGTGGAGTTCACAGCTGACACACCACAGCTTTGTGGTAGACAAGAGCAGGTGGAGTTCACAGCTGACACACCACAGCTTTGTGGCAGACAAGAGCAGGTGGAGTTCACAGCTGACACACCACAGCTTTGTGGTAGACAAGAGCAGGTGGAGTTCACAGCTGACACACCACACCTTTGTGGTGGACAAGAGCAGGTGGAGTTCACAGCTGACACACCACAGCTTTGTGGTAGACAAGAGCAGGTGGAGTTCACAGCTGACACACCACAGCTTTGTGGCAGACAAGAGCAGGTGGAGTTCACAGCTGACACACCACAGCTTTGTGGTAGACAAGAGCAGGTGGAGTTCACAGCTGACACACCACAGCTTTGTGGTAGACAAGAGCAGGTGGAGTTCACAGCTGACACACCACAGCTTTGTGGTAGACAAGAGCAGGTGGAGTTCACAGCTGACACACCACAGCTTTGTGGCAGACAAGAGCAGGTGGAGTTCACAGCTGACACACCACAGCTTTGTGGTAGACAAGAGCAGGTGGAGTTCACAGCTGACACACCACAGCTTTGTGGCAGACAAGAGCAGGTGGAGTTCACAGCTGACACACCACACCTTTGTGGTAGACAAGAGCAGGTGGAGTTCACAGCTGACACACCACAGCTTTGTGGTAGACAAGAGCAGGTGGAGTTCACAGCTGACACACCACAGCTTTGTGGTAGACAAGAGCAGGTGGAGTTCACAGCTGACACACCACACCTTTGTGGTAGACAATCAGTGGTTCCAAACCTTGGATTTCTCTTGAGCATGTCAGTCAAAATCGTCTCAGAGTGACTTGGTTGTGGTAGTGCTTGCATTGTAATTCACATCCTGTCATGCTTTCTCCTTGTTGCTTTGGCAAATGTTTAAAGATGAAATTTCATATCACTCTTTAACAATAACAACAACTGTGACAATAATTACTTGCTATAATTAAGCTGTCAGCATATAATACTCAATACTTCAGCATAATTTGCTTTTTGAGAATTTCACTGAATTGCCTGAAACTATGTGCACCTAAAATATCTAAGACCAATCATTTTCTAACAAGATAACATTACATGAATCACAAAATTACAAACAATTCTCAACTACTAAAACGTATGTAGAACTATCACATTCATGTTAATCAGATACAGAATTCCTTCATGGTCAACAAAGTGTCAGTAGAAAGAGGCCCTGTTGAAAATTACTTGGTTCAATGACAGTGGGAAAATGCAACAGCATCAAGGCATTGTCTTCTGCAGACTGGCTCTGGGACTGGCAAGACGTACTGCATGCAGTATCCATAAACATTCAAAACTGCTCCAGTGCAGGCAAAGGCAGAGGGACATGGTTGTCCACAGACTTTATCAAATAAGCAACTCCACCAGCTGTGCAATCATAATGGCACATAGAGTTTTCTACACTGGCCACTCGGTCCCACCTCACAGCAGCAGGCAGAGCTAGTCATCCCTGAACCAGTCACACTGGAAATGCATCCTTGAGCAAATGCTTCACTCACATTATTTCTCCCCACCCTGGAGTGAAACGGGGTACCTTAGAGGGCTCCAATGGTAACCTGTAGTGTGATTAAGTCTTATATGCAGCCATGAGCCAGCATCACATTGGAACGCTTCCCAGGGAGTGGAGTTGTACTGGTACATGTATCTGACTCTGTGTGTCTTATCTTTCTGTAACTGTGTTATTGTCAGGTGCCAGTGAAGGATTGATCAAACAGCCAGGTAAACAAACAGCCAGGTAAACAAACAGCCAGGTAAACGGGACAAAGTGTAAAGCAGTTTGAGACACAGATATGGATGACAAGTCTCTATATAAAACCACACCTTTATCTTTTACCATTACACTATGTAATATAGGAGAGCAGAGTGGGCCCACATCCATTATGACAAAATCTTCATACTGTTCTATGTCATTGGAAAAAATCTCAGGCATGCAGGAAGGAAGAGATTAGAAGCAGACCTGCTGTCCCCCCTATGTGAAGTGCTGGGTGTGGGGGAGGGCGGATTCTCCAAGGTCTGTCCCAGGTTGGGGAGAGCCAGCACACAGAGGTACTGCTGGAGCAGGCTGCAGGACAGAAACCCACCATCAGGGCCAGGCAACCAGAGGGGGAGGCATCAACACAGGGTCAGCTCACATGGGTGGATGTATGGCCCCATAGCAAGGAACTTTCACATCAATGACACAACAAGAGGAATGCTCTTTTGACCTACACCAATGCTTGGCTGCATGAAGACTGCAACAAATTACCATCACCATGGTGTGAGCCACTAGTTCCCATCAGCTGTCAGACAATCATGTTTGTATGTATGTATTACATATACAAGTATCTTATGTAGCACCTGAATACAGCAGGTCTGCTGCTCATCAGTGCTTTTAACAGGTATGAGCATTATACTTTTTACCTCCAGAAGAGGGAGGTCCTCAGGTCTCTCCGGAAACTGGAGAGAGATTAAGCAGCTCTCAGACCAAATTCGTGCCCTTGAGTTGAAGTGTGAAAAGTTGCTTTGGCTGTTCAGCGATTCAATTTGGCAAAACATGATTACAAAAAGTATTAAATGTTCGTGATCATTTCTGGAGAAGACAAGTCTATTCATTAGAAGATGATCTACAGAAGTCACTACATGCAACTATCCTCAATAGCTACAAACTTCTGGATCAATTGCCTCAGAAGATTCCACCCACCACCCTTGGCTAGCATGTAGAGAAGCCAAGATTTCATATGGGCCATCCATGTAAAAAAATATTCAGCTGCCTAGGAATGGTCCTATTTTCTGGGCCAAGTAGTTTCCTACATTTAGAAATGGAAACGTTCTGTTGAGCTCACATAAATGTTCATCTATAATCACTTCTCACTTTCCAACCTCCTGAGACAGAGTTCAGCCAAGATCATCAGTTGATCACTGGTTAGTCAGGGGGTCACAGTGGGTTAGTCAGGGGGTCACAGTGGGTGAAACAGGTATCCAGGAGTACAAAGTAACACCTGTGATTACAACACAGTTTCATAAACAAAACAAAACAAAAGCAAATAATGATCACAAAGATAGCTGGGAGGTGTTGGAATCACAGGTTTAGTATGGAAACAAACATTTCGGGCGTAACCCTTCACCAAAACAAGCCATGAAAAGGTGCCAAGTTCAAGATTTTGGTCCCTGGATTTCAGCATGCAGATGTGTCGAAATGATCCAAATTTTCATATCTCTGGGGCTAAATTTCTCAGATAATCCACCTTTGAAGAATAAAGAAACCTAATTTTCATGGCTAACCAATCTGGAATTCAAATACCAGTTGCCCAGCAAAATATGGATTACAACAGTACAGCACAAATTTCATAAATCTAATCAATACACAACTGAATCTCAAAACACATATGTTCTTATAGCACAAGTCATTACTTTATTTATATACCTCTTTTCCAATTCATCCTCAGCTGCAGAAAATGTGGAAGCCATTTCATCCATTTCTCCATCTGCAATGAGAATAGATATGGTAGAACACTTCAACAGAAAATAGAGGTATGAGGAGTGGGAGGAGAGGAAGTTGGAGGGGGAGGTGGTGGAGGAGGGAAAGTTGGAGGGGGAGGAGGCGGAGGAGGGGGAGGAGGAGGAACTGCAGAAGCAGGAGGATGAGAATGACGAGAAGGAAGACGGTCAGAAGCACGAGGAGGAAAAAGAGGAGGAGGAGAATGATGAGAAGGAAGAGGAGCAGGAGCATGAGGAGGAAGAAGAGGAGGAGGAGAATGATGAGAAGGTAGAGGGGCAGGAGCACAAGGAGGAAAAAGAGGAGGATGAGAATGATGACATGGTAGAGGAGCAGGAGCAGCTTGAGTAGAAGGGGATTGAGGGAAAGGAGCAGAAGCAGCTGAAGTGGAAAGGGGTTGAGGGAAAAAGCCGGAGCAGCTAGAGTGGAAGGCGGATGAAGGAAAGGAGCGGAAGCAGATGGAGTGGACAGGGAATGAGGGAAAGGTGCAAGACCAGCTGGAGTAGAAGGGGATTGAGGGAAAGGAGCAGAAGCAGCTGGAGTAGAAGGGGATTGAGGGAAAGGAGCAGGAGCAGCTGGAGTAGAAGGGGATTGAGGGAAAGGTGCAGGACCAGCTGGAGTAGAAGGGGATTGAGGGAAAGGTGCAGGACCAGCTGGAGTAGAAGGGGATTGAGGGAAAGGAGCAGGACCAGCTGGAGTAGAAGGGGATTGAGGGAAAGGAGCAGAAGCAGCTGGAGTAGAAGGGGATTGAGGGAAAGGTGCAGGACCAGCTGGAGTAGAAGGGGATTGAGGGAAAGGTGCAGGACCAGCTGGAGTAGAAGGGGATTGAGGGAAAGGAGCAGGACCAGCTGGAGTAGAAGGGGATTGAGGGAAAGGAGCAGGACCAGCTGGAGTAGAAGGGGATTGAGGGAAAGGAGCAGAAGCAGCTGGAGTAGAAGGGGATTGAGGGAAAAGAGCAGGAGCAGCTGGAGTGGAAGGGGAGGAGGGAAAGGTGCAGGACCAGCTGGAGTAGAAGGGGATTGAGGGAAAGGAGCAGGAGCAGCTGGAATAGAAGGGGATTGAGGGAAGGTGCAGGACCAGCTGGAGTAGAAGGGGATTGAGGGAAAGGAGCAGGACCAGCTGGAGTAGAAGGGGATTGAGGGAAAGGAGCAGAAGCAGCTGGAATAGAAGGGGATTGAGGGAAAGGAGCAGAAGCAGCTGGAATAGAAGGGGATCGAGGGAAAGGTGCAGGACCAGCTGGAGTAGAAGGGGATTGAGGGAAAGGAGCAGGAGCAGCTGAAGTGGAAAGGGGATGAGGGAAAAGCCGGAGCAGCTAGAGTGGAAGGCGGATGAAGGAAAGGAGCGGGAGCAGATGGAGTGGACAGGGAATGAGGGAAAGGTGCAAGACCAGCTGGAGTAGAAGGGGATTGAGGGAAAGGAGCAGAAGCAGCTGGAGTGGACAGGGGATGAGGGAAAGGTGCAGGACCAGCTGGAGTAGAAGGGGATTGAGGGAAAGGTGCAGGACCAGCTGGAGTAGAAGGGGATTGAGGGAAAGGTGCAGGACCAGCTGGAGTAGAAGGGGATTGAGGGAAAGGTGCAGGACCAGCTGGAGTAGAAGGGGATTGAGGGAAAGGAGCAGGACCAGCTGGAGTAGAAGGGGATTGAGGGAAAGGAGCAGGACCAGCTGGAGTAGAAGGGGATTGAGGGAAAAGAGCAGGAGCAGCTGGAGTGGAAGGGGAGGAGGGAAAGGAGCAGGAGGAGCTGGAGTGGAAGGGGAGGGGGGAAAGGAGCAGGAGCTGCTGGAGTGGAAGGGAGGAGGGAAAGGAGCAGGAGCAGCTGGAGTGGAAGGGGAGGAGGGAAAGGAGCAGGAGGAGCTGGAGTGGAAGGGGAGGAGGGAAAGGAGCAGGAGGAGCTGGAGTGGAAGGGGAGGAGGGAAAGGAGCAGGAGCTGCTGGAGTGGAAGGGGAGGAGAGAAAGGAGCAGGAGCTGCTGGAGTGGAAGGGGAGGAGGGAAAGGAGCAGGAGCTGCTGGAGTGGAAGGGGAGGAGGGAAAGGAGCAGGAGCTGCTGGAGTGGAAGGGGAGGAGGGAAAGGAGCAGGAGGAGCTGGAGTGGAAGGGGAGGAGGGAAAGGAGCAGGAGCTGCTGGAGTGGAAGGGGAGGAGAGAAAGGAGCAGGAGCTGCTGGAGTGGAAGGGGAGGAGGGAAAGGAGCAGGAGCTGCTGGAGTGGAAGGAGAGGAGGGAAAGGAGCAGGAGAAGCTGGAGTGGAAGGGGAGGAGGGAAAGGACCAGGAGCTGCTGGAGTGGAAGGGGAGGAGGGAAAGGAGCAGGAGGAGCTGGAGTGGAAGGGGAGGAGGGAAAGGAGCAAGAACAGCTGGAGTGGAAGGGGAGGAGGGAAAGGAGCAAGAACAGCTGGAGTGGAAGGAGGAGGAGGGAAAGGAGCAAGAGCTGCTGGAGTGGAAGGAGGAGGAGGGAAAGGAGCAGGAAGCTGGAGTGGAAGGGGGAGGAGGGAAAGGAGCAGGAAGCTGGAGTGGAAGGGGAGGAGGGAAAGGAGCAGGAAGCTGGAGTGGAAGGGGAGGAGGGAAAGGAGCAAGAGCTGCTGGAGTGGAAGGAGGAGGAGGGAAAGGAGCAGGAAGCTGGAGTGGAAGGGGGAGGAGGGAAAGGAGCAGGAAGCTGGAGTGGAAGGGGAGGAGGGAAAGGAGCAGGAAGCTGGAGTGGAAGGGGAGGAGGGAAAGGACCAGGAGCTGCTGGAGTGGAAGGGGAGGAGGGAAAGGAGCAGGAGAAGCTGGAGTGGAAGGGGATGAGGGAAAGGACCAGGAGCTGCTGGAGTGGAAGGGGAGGAGGGAAAGGAGCAGGAGCTGCTGGAGTGGAAGGGGAGGAGAGAAAGGAGCAGGAGCAGCTGGAGTGGAAGGGGAGGAGAGAAAGGAGCAGGAGCTGCTGGAGTGGAAGGGGAGGAGGGAAAGGAGCAGGAGCTGCTGGAGTGGAAGGGGAGGAGGGAAAGGAGCAGGAGGAGCTGGAGTGGAAGGGGAGGAGGGAAAGGACCAGGAGCTGCTGGAGTGGAAGGGGAGGAGGGAAAGGAGCAGGAGGAGCTGGAGTGGAAGGGGAGGAGGGAAAGGAGCGGGAGCTGCTGGAGTGGAAGGGAGGAGGGAAAGGAGCAGGAGCAGCTGGAGTGGAAGGGGAGGAGGGAAAGGAGCAGGAGCTGCTGGAGTGGAAGGGGAGGAGAGAAAGGAGCAGGAGCTGCTGGAGTGGAAGGGGAGGAGGGAAAGGAGCAGGAGCTGCTGGAGTGGAAGGGGAGGAGGGAAAGGAGCAGGAGGAGCTGGAGTGGAAGGGGAGGAGGGAAAGGAGCAGGAGCTGCTGGAGTGGAAGGGGAGGAGGGAAAGGAGCAGGAGGAGCTGGAGTGGAAGGGGAGGAGGGAAAGGACCAGGAGCTGCTGGAGTGGAAGGGGAGGAGGGAAAGGAGCAGGAGGAGCTGGAGTGGAAGGGGAGGAGGGAAAGGAGCAAGAACAGCTGGAGTGGAAGGGGAGGAGGGAAAGGAGCAAGAACAGCTGGAGTGGAAGGAGGAGGAGGGAAAGGAGCAAGAGCTGCTGGAGTGGAAGGAGGAGGAGGGAAAGGAGCAGGAAGCTTGAGTGGAAGGGGGAGGAGGGAAAGGAGCAGGAAGCTGGAGTGGAAGGGGAGGAGGGAAAGGAGCAGGAAGCTGGAGTGGAAGGGGAGGAGGGAAAGGACCAGGAGCTGCTGAAGTGGAAGGGGAGGAGGGAAAGGAGCAGGAGAAGCTGGAGTGGAAGGGGATGAGGGAAAGGACCAGGAGCTGCTGGAGTGGAAGGGGAGGAGGGAAAGGAGCAGGAGAAGCTGGAGTGGAAGGGGATGAGGGAAAGGACCAGGAGCTGCTGGAGTGGAAGGGGAGGAGGGAAAGGAGCAGGAACAGCTGGAGTGGAAGGGGAGGAGGGAAAGGAGCAGGAGCTGCTGGAGTGGAAGGGGAGGAGGGAAAGGAGCAGGAGCAGCTGGAGTGGAAGGGGAGGAGGGAAAGGAGCAGGAAGCAGCTGGAGTGGAAGGGGAGGAGGGAAAGGAGCAGGAGCAGCTGGAGTGGAAGGGGAGGAGGGAAAGGAGCAGGAGCTGCTGGAGTGGAAGGGGAGGAGGGAAAGGAGCAGGAGCAGCTGGAGTGGAAGGGGAGGAGGGAAAGGAGCAGGAGCAGCTGGAGTGGAAGGGGAGGAGGGAAAGGAGCAGGAGCAGCTGGAGTGGAAGGGGAGGAGGGAAAGGAGCAGGAGCTGCTGGAGTGGAAGGGGAGGAGGGAAAGGAGCAGGAGCTGCTGGAGTGGAAGGGGAGGAGGGAAAGGAGCAGGAGCTGCTGGAGTGGAAGGGGAGGAGGGAAAGGAGCAGGAGCTGCTGGAGTGGAAGGGGAGGAGGGAAAGGAGCAGGAGCAGCTGGAGTGGAAGGGGAGGAGGGAAAGGAGCAGGAGCTGCTGGAGTGGAAGGGGAGGAGGGAAAGGAGCAGGAGCTGCTGGAGTGGAAGGGGAGGAGGGAAAGGAGCAGGAGCTGCTGGAGTGGAAGGGGAGGAGGGAAAGGAGCAGGAGGAGCTGGAGTGGAAGGGGAGGAGGGAAAGGAGCAGGAGCTGCTGGAGTGGAAGGGGAGGAGGGAAAGGAGCAGGAGGAGCTGGAGTGGAAGGGGAGGAGGGAAAGGAGCAGGAGCAGCTGGAGTGGAAGGGGAGGAGGGAAAGGAGCAGGAGCAGCTGGAGTGGAAGGGGAGGAGGGAAAGGAGCAGGAGCTGCTGGAGTGGAAGGGGAGGAGGGAAAGGAGCAGGAAGCTGGAGTGGAAGGGGAGGAGGGAAAGGAGCAGGAGCAGCTGGAGTGGAAGGGGAGGAGGGAAAGGAGCAGGAGCAGCTGGAGTGGAAGGGGAGGAGGGAAAGGAGCAGGAGCTGCTGGAGTGGAAGGGGATGAGGGAAAGGAGCAGGAGCAGCTGGAGTGGAAGGAGGAGGAGGGAAAGGAGCAGCTGGAGTGGAAGGGAGGAGGGAAAGGAGCAGGAAGCTGGAGTGGAAGGGGAGGAGGGAAAGGAGCAGGAGCTGCTGGAGTGGAAGGGGAGGAGGGAAAGGAGCAGGAGCAGCTGGAGTGGAAGGGGAGGAGGGAAAGGAGCAGGAGCTGCTGGAGTGGAAGGGGAGGAGGGAAAGGAGCAGGAGCTGCTGGAGTGGAAGGGGAGGAGGGAAAGGAGCAGGAGCAGCTGGAGTGGAAGGGGAGGAGGGAAAGGAGCAGGAGCTGCTGGAGTGGAAGGGGAGGAGGGAAAGGAGCAGGAGCTGCTGGAGTGGAAGGGGAGGAGGGAAAGGAGCAGGAGCAGCTGGAGTGGAAGGGGAGGAGGGAAAGGAGCAGGAGCTGCTGGAGTGGAAGGGGAGGAGGGAAAGGAGCAGGAGGAGCTGGAGTGGAAGGGGAGGAGGGAAAGGAGCAGGAGCTGCTGGAGTGGAAGGGGAGGAGGGAAAGGAGCAGGAGCAGCTGGAGTGGAAGGGGAGGAGGGAAAGGAGCAGGAGCTGCTGGAGTGGAAGGGGAGGAGGGAAAGGAGCAGGAGCTGCTGGAGTGGAAGGGGAGGAGGGAAAGGAGCAGGAGCTGCTGGAGTGGAAGGGGAGGAGGGAAAGGAGCAGGAGGAGCTGGAGTGGAAGGGGAGGAGGGAAAGGAGCAGGAGCTGCTGGAGTGGAAGGGGAGGAGGGAAAGGAGCAGGAGCAGCTGGAGTGGAAGGGGAGGAGGGAAAGGAGCAGGAGCTGCTGGAGTGGAAGGGGAGGAGGGAAAGGAGCAGGAGCAGCTGGAGTGGAAGGGGAGGAGGGAAAGGAGCAGGAGCAGCTGGAGTGGAAGGGGAGGAGGGAAAGGAGCAGGAGCAGCTGGAGTGGAAGGGGAGGAGGGAAAGGAGCAGGAGCTGCTGGAGTGGAAGGGGAGGAGGGAAAGGAGCAGGAGAGCTGGAGTGGAAGGGGAGGAGGGAAAGGAGCAGGAGCAGCTGGAGTGGAAGGGGAGGAGGGAAAGGAGCAGGAGCAGCTGGAGTGGAAGGGGAGGAGGGAAAGGAGCAGGAGCTGCTGGAGTGGAAGGGGAGGAGGGAAAGGAGCAGGAGCAGCTGGAGTGGAAGGGGAGGAGGGAAAGGAGCAGGAGCTGCTGGAGTGGAAGGGGAGGAGGGAAAGGAGCAGGAGCAGCTGGAGTGGAAGGGGAGGAGGGAAAGGAGCAGGAGCTGCTGGAGTGGAAGGGGAGGAGGGAAAGGAGCAGGAGCAGCTGGAGTGGAAGGGGAGGAGGGAAAGGAGCAGGAGCTGCTGGAGTGGAAGGGGAGGAGGGAAAGGAGCAGGAGCTGCTGGAGTGGAAGGGGAGGAGGGAAAGGAGCAGGAGCAGCTGGAGTGGAAGGGGAGGAGGGAAAGGAGCAGGAGCTGCTGGAGTGGAAGGGGAGGAGGGAAAGGAGCAGGAGCTGCTGGAGTGGAAGGGGAGGAGGGAAAGGAGCAGGAGCTGCTGGAGTGGAAGGGGAGGAGGGAAAGGAGCAGGAGCTGCTGGAGTGGAAGGGGAGGAGGGAAAGGAGCAGGAGCAGCTGGAGTGGAAGGGGAGGAGGGAAAGGAGCAGGAGCAGCTGGAGTGGAAGGGGAGGAGGGAAAGGAGCAGGAGGAGCTGGAGTGGAAGGGGAGGAGGGAAAGGAGCAGGAGCTGCTGGAGTGGAAGGGGAGGAGGGAAAGGAGCAGGAGCTGCTGGAGTGGAAGGGGAGGAGGGAAAGGAGCAGGAGCTGCTGGAGTGGAAGGGGAGGAGGGAAAGGAGCAGGAGGAGCTGGAGTGGAAGGGGAGGAGGGAAAGGAGCAGGAGCTGCTGGAGTGGAAGGGGAGGAGGGAAAGGAGCAGGAGCTGCTGGAGTGGAAGGGGAGGAGGGAAAGGAGCAGGAGCTGCTGGAGTGGAAGGGGAGGAGGGAAAGGAGCAGGAGGAGCTGGAGTGGAAGGGGAGGAGGGAAAGGAGCAGGAGCTGCTGGAGTGGAAGGGGAGGAGGGAAAGGAGCAGGAGCAGCTGGAGTGGAAGGGGAGGAGGGAAAGGAGCAGGAGCTGCTGGAGTGGAAGGGGAGGAGGGAAAGGAGCAGGAGGAGCTGGAGTGGAAGGGGAGGAGGGAAAGGAGCAGGAGCTGCTGGAGTGGAAGGGGAGGAGGGAAAGGAGCAGGAGGAGCTGGAGTGGAAGGGGAGGAGGGAAAGGAGCAGGAGCTGCTGGAGTGGAAGGGGAGGAGGGAAAGGAGCAGGAGCTGCTGGAGTGGAAGGGGAGGAGGGAAAGGAGCAGGAGGAGCTGGAGTGGAAGGGGAGGAGGGAAAGGAGCAGGAGCTGCTGGAGTGGAAGGGGAGGAGGGAAAGGAGCAGGAGCAGCTGGAGTGGAAGGGGAGGAGGGAAAGGAGCAGGAGGAGCTGGAGTGGAAGGGGAGGAGGGAAAGGAGCAGGAGCTGCTGGAGTGGAAGGGGAGGAGGGAAAGGAGCAGGAGCAGCTGGAGTGGAAGGGGAGGAGGGAAAGGAGCAGGAGCAGCTGGAGTGGAAGGGGAGGAGGGAAAGGAGCAGGAGCTGCTGGAGTGGAAGGGGAGGAGGGAAAGGAGCAGGAGGAGCTGGAGTGGAAGGGGAGGAGGGAAAGGAGCAGGAGCTGCTGGAGTGGAAGGGGAGGAGGGAAAGGAGCAGGAGCTGCTGGAGTGGAAGGGGAGGAGGGAAAGGAGCAGGAGCTGCTGGAGTGGAAGGGGAGGAGGGAAAGGAGCAGGAGCAGCTGGAGTGGAAGGGGAGGAGGGAAAGGAGCAGGAGCTGCTGGAGTGGAAGGGGAGGAGGGAAAGGAGCAGGAGCAGCTGGAGTGGAAGGGGAGGAGGGAAAGGAGCAGGAGCTGCTGGAGTGGAAGGGGAGGAGGGAAAGGAGCAGGAGCTGCTGGAGTGGAAGGGGAGGAGGGAAAGGAGCAGGAGCAGCTGGAGTGGAAGGGGAGGAGGGAAAGGAGCAGGAGCAGCTGGAGTGGAAGGGGAGGAGGGAAAGGAGCAGCTGGAGTGGAAGGGGAGGAGGGAAAGGAGCAGGAGCTGCTGGAGTGGAAGGGGAGGAGGGAAAGGAGCAGGAGCTGCTGGAGTGGAAGGGGAGGAGGGAAAGGAGCAGGAGCAGCTGGAGTGGAAGGGGAGGAGGGAAAGGAGCAGGAGGAGCTGGAGTGGAAGGGGAGGAGGGAAAGGAGCAGGAGCTGCTGGAGTGGAAGGGGAGGAGGGAAAGGAGCAGGAGCTGCTGGAGTGGAAGGGGAGGAGGGAAAGGAGCAGGAGCTGCTGGAGTGGAAGGGGAGGAGGGAAAGGAGCAGGAGGAGCTGGAGTGGAAGGGGAGGAGGGAAAGGAGCAGGAGCTGCTGGAGTGGAAGGGGAGGAGGGAAAGGAGCAGGAGCAGCTGGAGTGGAAGGGGAGGAGGGAAAGGAGCAGGAGCTGCTGGAGTGGAAGGGGAGGAGGGAAAGGAGCAGGAGGAGCTGGAGTGGAAGGGGAGGAGGGAAAGGAGCAGGAGCTGCTGGAGTGGAAGGGGAGGAGGGAAAGGAGCAGGAGGAGCTGGAGTGGAAGGGGAGGAGGGAAAGGAGCAGGAGCTGCTGGAGTGGAAGGG